>CM014095.1:25981697-26123671 GCA_004119915.2 Collichthys lucidus
GAACTGTGTTTTCATAGCAGCGGCTCTCTTGCCTTGCAGCTGAAAGTATTTGTGTTTCATTTCTCAAGTGGAAGACACGAACCAAAACATCTCTGCTCTGCATTTCACTTGTTAATGTTTCATTAACCCAATCCTCAGCATCGAGTAGCTGCAGGAGAGAGAGGGCTGCACCGATGGACGACATTGCAGAGTATTTTAATGTCCAGTCCGATCTGAAAATAGACTCAAAGTAAAACACACTGTACTACAAGACACAGGAATACACGGCGTAGACGTATAGCCAGCTGCCGGGTAAAAGACAGTTAGGTACACACAAAAGTGTAATTTCTTTTGGAAATCTTTGCCCACCGTGAGCCGATCTCCCAAGACACATTTTTTTTAGAGACATCTGGAACAACAGTCTGGGTCTGCGTCTACAGGGTGTGTGTGTGTGTGTGTGTATGTGTGTGTGTGTGTGTGTGTGTGTGTGTGTGTGTGTGTGTGCATATATGTGCTCGTGCATGAGTGTGTGTGTGTGTTTTCTGCTGTTTTCGACGATATGAGTTCACCTTCTCCCCAGAGTGAAAAAGTGAAAAACCATTTGTGTTTATATATGTGTGTGTGTGTGTGTGTGTGTGTGTGTGTGTGTGTGTGTGTGTGTGTGTGTGTGTGTCCGTGCACCATACGCATCTACGCTCAGGCGAGTGGGGAAGTGCATGTGTGGTGGTGAAAGGAAAGGCTGGAGGCTTTATGTGCGTGAGTGTGTTTCTTTCTCTTTCCTCCCTTAGCGAATGCCTATTTCTAGATCGGTTTGAGGGTCAAGGTTTGGCCACCGGTGGAGAAAAGCTGTGTTCCCATTTAAAAGGGGGGGAGAGAAAAAAAAAAAAAAGCTCTCACTCTGTCTTCACAATGAAAAGAAGACTGAACACACATCATCCTCTTAAAGCCTTAACCCTTGCTCTGCCGTATACCTTCTCGCGGCCACGGACCAAAGTGCTGCACTGCTCGCACGTCCGGGATAAAATAAAGCATCGGATTCTGCGATTCAGACAAACTGTCACAAATTCAAATGCATCTTTTTTTGTGTTAGTGTGTTTTGTTTGCATAAGCCAGAGGCAACTGAGCAAATGTAATTGGGGTGATTTCATCTGGAGATTTAACCCTTGACCTGCCACTCAAGAAAAAAAACAGCTTCTCGCGGCCCCGTTCATTTGTCGAGTACCATTAAACACAAATTGTTCTGAAGGCAGTTCGACGCAAGTCATTTGAATGAACTCTCAAAAAAAAAACCCAATTTGTGTGATTAAATTCAGGAGTTGGATCGTTTATAATCAGCGTGGCCCTGGATGAGGAGTTAATTCGAGCTCTTAAGTGAGAGTCGTGATCGCGCACAGGTTCACACGAGGCCTAACATCCATCAAGCTGGAGGAAAATTACAGATGTAGCATCAGTGACCTCACTCGTAGGTCTCTCGTGGGGACTCTTAACCCCGACTCTTCTAGGAATTACACTTCTTTAGCATCCTTAAGGAGCGAAGAGGTTAAGACTATCACACGTTCGTCAAGTTATTTATTCCCACTTAGAGTGAAGTGTAGGGACCACAGACGATTTCAAATGTTTATAACGCATGGATTAGGGTTCCCACGGGTGCTTGAATTCCTTGAAAATGCTTGAATTTCAATTCAGTGTTTTCAAGGTTGTGAAAATGCTTGGATTTTTTGTGAAGTGCTTGAAAATGCTTGAAATTTGTGTGATGTCTATCTCAATAAACCAAGAGAAAACAAAAATGTTTCCTAAGCGGCTACGCGCTTGATCCGATGCCTTTACATGCAGAACTCAGTTATCATACTCGCTTGGTGTTCTGCCGAGAAATAACAGTAGACTACTATCCACACCTGTTGGTCACTGTTATTGCGCTATGGTAGTTACACAATACACCGCTCACAAGCTGAGAATACAAGCCAATTCACAATTAGTTAAAAATCAAAACAGTCAATCTACAACCATATGAAATAATGCTAATTAGACCCATATTATTATGCCATACAGTGGCACCGCTGCGCTTCCCATGACCATCATGGCAAACACAACTAGTAGGCTACCTATTTAAAGGTGCTGGAAAAATGGAAAAACTGGTGCTTGAAGGTGCTTGAAAAGTGCTTGAATTTGTTCATTCAAAAGGTGTGGGAACCCTGATGAATATAAAATCCAACAGAGAGGAAGCTCTGCTGCAGGTAGATGAGTTGCATCAGATAAATAATGAGAAGACTTTAGCTCCATGTGCAGGCAGTGAAAATGCATGGAGAGTGATTGTGAATTAATATTGATGATTGTTCATTAATAATGCCTGCTGTAACTTGTGTTGTTCGCTTGCTGATTCAATGCACAAACAACAGGAAGGTTCGTGTAACATCCTGTACTCGCCTCTGTTTCTGCACCGCTGTCATCTGTGATCCGCTCTCGGCTAACCGAAGAGTTTGAGAGGAGGAGTAAAAGTGAATGACTATCTTTGACTTTAGTCAAACTGTTCAGGTTTGGCAGTTTCGATAAACACGGGCCCTGGAGTCTCATTAACTTCTCACACTCACACTTGTCGTCTGTTGGGCACCAGATAAACCCAAAAACCAATTTGGAAACATGGTGCAGTGTGGCGCTGATAGGCTGAGATACAAGCCTCCTTAAGCCATGATACATGTTTTAGATAAGTTAGGGTTTGAAAATCAGACTCTTTTAATAACTTCTGCATCGGCTTTGATTTCCAGCCACTTGTTTTTTTTGTTTGTGCTTTTAAAGACAATGAGAATAAATTGTACCGAGCACCAAAACCTACGAGCCGAAATAAATGTTCCATCGTTCCATCTTCAATGCGGCGCGACTGCGAAGCCATTCATCTGTGAGTTTGACAGAAAACTGTTTTGTCTGAAGTGGGAAAGGACCTCAAATTATAGCTGTTAAAATGCTAAACAAATGACAAACTAAGCAGGATTTAGATGACGGATAGTGACAACTTTCCAACCCTGTTTGTGATGCCGCGTAGAGTATGCAAAGTATAGTAATTGCCCCCATCCCTCTCGCTGGCATCTCCTGGCAGATATTTTCAACAGAAATAATTGTGGCTGGCATGTTGGGGAGAAAAAAAAAGCTTAAATTTCTGAGAATTGAAAAGTCAGTCTCCTGCAGCTTAATGCTGCATAAAGCCGAGCTGTGCTGGTTTGTACTGGTTTTAATGGGTTGTATTTCCAGTTTCCACACAGACAGATAGACAGATGGATTGACGGATGGATAGACAGATAGTCCCACACTAGTTCAGATATAGCACAGAACAGGTGATGCATGCAGAACTTTTGTGTCATTATGTAATATCTGATGATTAAGACCAGAGGTCGCCAAACTTTTTTCGGTGTGGGCCACATTAACTTGCCTTTCTGTGATGGGGGGCCGGGGTCAGTCTATAACCGGAAATGATATTAGTCCCACCAGGATTTCACGGGCCAGTTTTTGAAATAGTTGCGGCCTAAATGTCTGATGTTGCATGAGGTTTTCCAAAAATTGCAGTTAAAGTTGCGATGCTTTTTACATTTTTGTTGCGATTTTGTTGCGGGAGGAAGAGAAAGTTGCAATTCGACAGTCGCGGAGAGGGCGCAGCGAGCACGTCCACGGCCCCTAGGAGGGCGCTGTAAAGCTCGCGGCCGGGGGCCGTGAGCCACCTTCGCCCCTGAGCCTTTCCAAACCGACCCAGAAACGGTCGCGGCGCACCACCAGGGAGGAAATGCTCCCGGCGGAGGCCAGCCGGTGCCGAGAAGAGGTCCCACGAGGGGATCCTCCCGTACCGTGCAGGCCATCCCTGACCCGCCGAGTTGAATCCCCCGGGCATACTGCGCGGAATTGTGTGAGGGGATAAAAAATTAGCTGGTACTGTAAAATAAATACTGTACTGTAAATATGGTAGATTTTAATTAGAATGCCAAGCTTAATCATTGAGTGTGGATATTTTATAATAGGAAAATGCAATTTTGGAAAAATAGGCCATGTTTAGAGGGATTGTTTGGGATGGGCCACACCAATTGTTTAGGCGGGCCGGATGTGGCCCGCGGGCCGTAGTTTGGAGACCCCTGTTTAAGACTGTCATTTTAATGTTTTTTTTCAGGAATCTGTGTGTTTTATTGATCTGTTCTTTGTATTTTAATGATAATAATCGTACATTTTTATTTTAAATCCCTCTTCTAGATACTCAAAGACACGTTACAGCGTGAAAACATTAGGACAACACACACAAAAACACTTGAAATTTGTCAAGGATTTGAAGGTCAGTAGGTCGGTGCGGTCACGGTTGTGTTTGCAGAGACTGCCACCTCTGGTTCAGTGCTTAGTTCCTGTGTGGTGGAGTCAGGAGGTTTGGGATGGAGTCTGTGAGTTAGGAGGCAGCCTGGGTGTGGAGGAGGATTTGAAACTGTTTGTGCTGTTACCAGGAGCCAGTCAGGTTCTGAAGGACGGGAGTGATGTGGTCAACGAGCATCAGAGTTTTGGATGTATTTCAATTTATTCTAAAACTTTTTACGAGTTGATTATAATTGAATTTATCGCAGTAATAACGGTATGTGTGTCTAAACTACAAAGAGTGAAGGAAAAGCCTCCTCCATGCTGATGTGTTGCTTTGTTTACAATTGATTGAAACGGGAAACATTATGAATATAATCACGGGATAATATGCAAAGCATCATGTAGTCCTCATTTAAACCCAAAAATATGAACATTTCAAATATGCAATACATAAATAATATATGCAGAGATGTGTGTCCACAAAATGAATCTCATCTTACAAACCGTTACATATAATCGATTAATATACAAGAAATGTATCTTATATTTGAACATCACTTCAAGCTGCTGCTGCCTTCTCTCCAGGATGACAAGAAACTTTTTCCAGTGACTCAACTTTACCCCAAAATAAACGTCAATAAACACTCATCTGCAAGCGTATCGTGTTGCTCTCATTGCGACACACTGTATACGCCTGTGTGTGTGTGAGTGTGTGTGTGTGTGTGTGTGTGTGTGTGTGTGTGTGTGTGTGTGTGTGTGTCCTCCTCGCCGTACTATATCGATCACAGCCACGTCTCCCAAAATGGCAACGTCCTCATCAACAAGCCGTGAGTCATTGCTCTGAAAGAGCACAACCATGTCTGCGGAACGTCGAGGGATTCGCAGCATCCAGATGTGCAGATGCGCAACTGTGCAGTTTTCTTTGCAATAGCTGCTTCGAGCTGCAGCCACGCCCGCTTGTTTGATAGCATGAATTTATAACTCGGTCAGTGATTTGCATTGACTCGGCTGTGATGGATGGTCCCCTGAAATAAGTGCATGAAAAAACATTACTGCAGGACATCTTTGCACAATTTGTCCCTCCGTAGTTTGAACGTACTCTGTGAAAATCAGCTCTCAGCAGCAGGCAACTGTAAGTTTTGAGATGGATGAAAGACTTCTACCATCACAACCAAAGTAGCTTCAGGCTAGGTTGAAATCATAACCAAGATTGACTAATGTTTATGGATTTCTTAGTGTGTGTGTGTGTGTGTGTGTGTGTGTGTGTGTGTGTGTGTGTGTGTGTGTGTGTGTGTGTGTGTGTGTGCATGTCGTGGGTGGAGGCTATCTGTGAGTATTTGAGAAAAGAAAAAAAGAAAAGGAGTGAGACTGAGGAAGAGAGACTTGGAAAGAGAGAGAGAAGCAGCCAGTCCCTGTGGAGTTGTTTTGGTCATGGTGCTTGAGCACTCTGATTAATGCTCATAGAGAGAACCCAGATGGAAAGAGAGCGAAAGAGAGAGAGAGAGAGAGAAGGAATGGGTAGAGAAGGAAATTTGGGGAGAGAGGAGTACCATGGAAGAAGATGATCAGAGGGAGAGAGAGAGAAAAAAGATTAGACTGAACACATGGAGATGATGAGAAAGAAACTGAAACTTGGGATTCAACCGACTAATAATTACTCTGATTTGTCGAAGTTGAACTCTGTTTGTAATCAACATTAGGGTTAGGGTTAGGGGTAAGGTCGAGTTCTTGTGTTAGTGATGTATATTTTTATTTTTTAAAGGAAGAAAATCAAGTTTAAACGTCTGAGTGCGCCACGTTTAAAAGAAACCAGGTCGCCCGGGGAACTCGGGTTAAGCGGGCGATCACATTTACACCGACGTAGTAACCTGGTTACCTTAAGTGCGGCAGCGGCTTTGACAAATGTCCAGCTGTGAAAATGGACTTATTCAGATTTTATTTCAGTTTCAGTTACTCGACATGGAATTATCCTGAATATGAAGTTTCACTGCTACGTGCAATGACCTCTTTCTTTCTTTCACGCGCAGCTCTGCTGTCACAGCGACTTTTCTCTGTCTTTGTTGTGCATGTGCATACTTGTAAAAAAAAAAAAAGAAGCTCATCAGAAACCTGGCTACGTCTGTACGAAGACATGTGCGTTCTCCAGGGGGATCCAGCCAGTCAGCGAAATCAGGTTTCTGTGATCCACCTACCTCGTGTAGTTTCTCACATACATGATGTTTAAAAAATTCAGATTACTGCATGCATCCGACAAGTTTTCTTGTTTTATTTCAATTTGATGCTGCTGGCCAAAACACACATTGTCCAAAAATGTGCTAAATTATGTATATTTTAAGTCACTATTTGCCTGCTTGCTTGTTTGTATAATGCTGCTCACGGCTGGTTCCAGATTATCCAGGATTGCCCCAGTCTAAAGCTGGTTGTTGCAAGTCCTGAAATATCTGTAAAACACTAAATAATCATAATAATAAATATTAATAATGTTATACTTGTTTTCAAGTAGATATTTATCTTGTTCTGTCCGACCAACTCGTTATAAAAACATCAGCAATCCATCACACGTTTGAATTCAACGATGATTTGTCCGTATGCGTCAATCAATCATCGGTTATTGTTATGAGTCATATCGGCAAACATCATTGGCTGACAGTTAGCTGTCAGAAAAAGAGAGAGTCTCAGTCCGTCCTACGCAAACTTCCCGGCGATATAAATTCTACGTTCATGGCATCCGTGTTGTCGGTCGTCGTGCTAAGTGCTGAAATAATTGTCCCCCCCATCAAAACGTCTACTCATGCATGAATGAAAGCTCATAAACGGGTTTTTGGAAGGGTTGGTTAGGGAGTGCATCTAAACCCATTAAACGTAAATGAGCCTGTGTTTGTAACTATCGCTTACAAGTCTGAGGACAGGTAGTGTTTTGTTAGCAGCGTAAAGGGGCTGTGGCCAGTGGCGATTCTAGGGTCCAGTGGGGCCCCAAGCAGAAATTCATTGGGCGGGCCCCCCACCGCCCGACCCCCCCACACAACAGAATTTCACTCTGGGCCTTTGTAATTTTAATAAATAACCAACAAATTGTAGCAAGTATAGTTTTGTTTTATTTCACAAGTTATAAATATTACTTACACAAACATTGAACGTTAAACATTGTGAAGTTTCTGTTTATTTTAACAGAGAGTGCAATATCAAATATAATATTATATCAAAATCTATTATTTTAACATTATATTAAAACAAACAAACAAAAGAAAAGCCTTTAAACTTTAAGTCTTTGTGTAAGGCAACGGTTCTCAACTTTTTTTTTAAAAACAAATGCCCCCTGAACCTCACCATATACCTCCAAAAAATAAAATGGACCTATAACCTCCAATATATGCAGCACCACCCCCAATAAGCCTGATCTTTCTCAACGCTACCCTAGGGCTACCCAACACCGCCTGGGGGTCCGATTTGTGCAAACATGTGGTTGCACGCGCAGCAAGGGATTCCTCTGCAAGCGCGGATTGCTTGAAGACTTTTGTCACTCAAAAATGTGGTCACGCAATTGGCTGCTTAGCATTTTGTTCCTCCCAACAGCTTGTTGTAAACGGGAAACCCACGAGAGTCAGACTCAGCGAATGACTTTTCAAAACGCAAATTTCGTTTCTTCACTCTCGACTCTGTGCAAATTTCGACTCTCTGTCGCCAGCTAGTGGGGGCCCCAAGCAGCTGATTGGCTTGCCTGGTGAGAAAAATCGCCTCTGGCTGTGGCGGTAATGCAGGGTTGCAGTTCAAGGTCATGGCTCCTTTTGTGTGACCGTCAGCCTGTGACAGAAACAGTGACGATCCTGCTTTATGCAAATACAGTTCATGATTTGATCAGCTGTATGCAAAGAAGAGAAGCAAGGGCATTTCTACGCTCACACGGAGGCGATGCTGTCATGAAGCCAAGAGGGCACTGGACAAGAGATTCACAGAGCAGAGAGATGCAATCCAACTTCAGTTGGACTTATTAAAAATAGAAAATCAGAGTAGAGAGCGGCGCTTTAAAAATGTACTTTAACACTGCTGGTTTTTGTAAGATTTCAATTTTTTAAAACACTCTACTGATGATACTACAAAGGCTCTATGTAAACTATTTGAGAACGATTCTACAAAGAGCATCTGTAAAAGTGTTCATTATCCAACCAAGATGTGGTACGACTACAAAAAAATCGTCTTCTTTTTTTTGGTGGTAAGTCAAGTCGCAGATGTAACGTTCGCAGAGCGAAGAAGAATTTTGAAGGAGACAGAAGAGAAAGAGGGAGTGGGGGTGGAATTTTGAGAGATCGGTGACAAGAAAGAAGATGAGAAACGAGGAGTTTGGGCACCGTGGGATTACTACGAGATGTGTTGAGTGGGAGACAGGAAAGACGGAGAGAGAGAGAGAGAGACAGCAGCGCTTCTTCTTCATCTGTAGTAAAAATTAAGACGCTTCCTGTTGCAATTTAGGAGACGTCTTTCCCAGATAACAAAGAAATGTTTGAAATAGTTTGCTTTCTTTTAGTTAATTGATTATAGTTCATATCACCTTGACGCCCATCTCGTTGTCTGTATCCTAAATATTAAAAAATAAAACCTGTCAAAACAACTCACACTGTATGAACATTTGAAGACCTGCCGCCACTGAAAGCAGAAGCTCATTCGTCAGCGCCTCCCAAAACTTTTACAAATGACTGTCACAAAAATTATTTATACCCATAAATCTTAACTGATCCGCCTCATCTGGAGTAAGGCTTTGTTTAGTTTTGACCAGAGACTATATAACGATAAGATATATCTACATATGCAACCGGATCACATCCGGGGTGTGACAATCATGGTCGTTTTTCTCTTTTACAGTAAAATGCTGTAATATTTCATGGTAAAACCTTTCAGATGGTATTTTCATGTTAATTATAAGGCAAACTAAATTTCTACTGATGGGGAAAACCGTATTTATACTGTAAATATGGAATAAAACGCCAAACTTAATCTTTAAATCAACAGTACTACAATTCCTTTTACTGTAATATTAGAAAAAAGTATAGTGTATATATTAAGGTAACCACAGCTTCCAGTTGTTTTTCCCATATTTTCATATTTCAATGCTAAACTTATATTTATACGACATTTTTAGGATGTGTATACAGAATAAAGTAGTGTTTTATATTAGAGACTGTCAATTTTACAGTAAAATACTATAATATTTAATGTTAAAACCTTTCAAATGGTATTTTCATGTTAATCATAAGGCAAACTATACGTATTTAACGTATTTATATGGTTAAATATGGAATAAAACGCCAAACTTAATCATTAAATCAACAGGACTAACATCCTTTTACTGTAATAACCACAGCTGCTAGTTTTTTTTCTCCATAAAAACAGTATTTCTTTGTCATATTTCAAGGCTAAATTTATATTTATACAACATTTTAAGGATGTGTATACGGAATAAAGTAGTGTTTTATATCAGAGACTGTCAATTTTACAGTAAAACGCCGTAATATTTAAAGAGCAAACCGATTTAGACCAACTTTACATGAATACACGGTAGAAAGTCGGAAAGTTTCGACTACCTTCTCCCTGAGATGTTTTCTGCTATCAGCATGCTCGCAGGTGGGTAGAGGTGAGAGAGCATGCAGGGTTTGAACTTCTCTCTCAAGCTGAGCTTTTGTCGTCTTTTACACTTCTCACCGCTGCCCTTTTTATTTCACTAAAAGCGTTCACGGACACTGACGGAGTCTGGCATCAGGTTTTATTCCACCTTCGAACGCGGCCATTCAGGGCAGCTATAAACCAGTTTTGCCAGACTTTGTGTGAACTGTTTGCTTTCAAGAAGAAAAAGAAACGTTACATTACTTCCATCATAATTCACATGGTCACCCCCGTCCATCCATTATCTGTGACCGCTTATCCTCGTCAGGGTCATGTTGAGGCTGGAGGCTATCCCAGTTGACTTCGGGGGCGAGAGGCGGGGTACGCCCTGGACGCTGAAGTCGCCAGCGCTCGCATTAACCTATTAACCTATTGAGGTCATGTCTTTGGACTGAGGGAGGAAGAACCCGGAGAGAACCCACGCTGACACAAAGTCGTACGTTAGAGTTAAACTCTCATGTGAGGCTCTCTGCTCACAATCTGTTTTTATTTATTCAAATTTTCTTTGGCTTTTTGCACCTTGGAATTGTGAAAGTGGAAAGTGAGTGGCAGAAATAGGATTGATACAAAGAGAGAATGGACAGAACGGGAGGGAGAGAAAGAGAGAATGAAACAGAGGAAGAAGGACAGACAGCATTGACCTTCACTCCATCCAGCACCACGTACAACGTTCGGTGCATATGGCTCCACTTAATGTGGCGAGACTTGAATGTGTGTGTGTGTGTGTGTGTGTGTGTGTGTTTGCATATAAGTGTGTGTTTCTATTTTGGATTTACTCGTAGGAGTGTGACTATTAATATTATCGCGCACGCTTCCCTCTGTGTGTCTTTGATTTTGTTTACATGCTGGTGTTTACTTGTGTATCTACACATTGATATGTGTACAGTGTGTGTGTGTGTGTGTGCGCGCCTGCAGACACAGTGTGTATCTTAATTGGACTCCATTCAAGTGTTTAATTACTCATTAGAGATGCTGCAAAGCAATCTATACACTAGCTTTCCCCCCGCGTTCGCTTCTTCTTGCCCTCTGTGACTCCCAACCCGCGGAGACTCGAGCGATTTGACCCAAACTACATGGATTAGTTCACCTCGTCAATCTGGATCAACCCGTCCATATTAGACGGAGATCTTTAAGCCAGAGGCTGATGCCCAGAGCCAGACAGACAGTTTATAAGTCAGTCAACCAGTCAGTCAGTTTGACACTCCGCCAGTGTCATGAGGAAGATTAGTAGTCAAGTGGCTGGACTACGTCTTTCACCCAGGTAGTCAGTTAATGAGCCGGCAACCATGATGGCCGGTTACATAATCATGTTGTCACCCTGTCAATCACTATGTCCGACGCTCTGTCAGTCAGGCTGTCAATCAGAGGAAAAACAGAAACCACAAGCGATGACAGCAATCACACTCGATATATAAATGTGTATAACGTAGTCGGATACAGCGCTCCTGTAATGAATCCCTGCATCATGAAGGTTATTATGTTCTATGATTGTCTGTCCGTCCCATTTATAGCAACGAAGGTCGGCTAAATAACAGCAAACTACATCCTCCTAAAAACAGCCATGGCTGTAGGATTTATTGGATTAGACTTACCAGAAGAAGTTTGAGGTTGAAAGAATGAATATAGAGTAGAACAAAGCCAAACCGTGCTGTGTTTTTCTGCCCTTGGAGGGCCAAGTTGCTCTCCTGGCCAAATGTAGGTTGGTTGTTTTTGGTGCAAAATACAACAAAAGTACAAAAGAATAAATTGAAAGAAAACTTTTCTGGTGTTGATTGACAGCCGAAAGTATCTCCCAATCTGTAAAAGAAAAAGAAAAGTCATTAAAACTGCATCATGAAAAAAATCTAAAGAATGTATGAGTATTGACGGAGGGAAAAATAAATCAGCCAGCCTTCTTTAAACATTGACTCTGTGGATACGTGACATTTCTGCAGGGGCGCTGACACAAATCCTTTCTTGTGTTCGCCCTCCCTCTGTGCTGAGTGATTCCTGAGCCTCGGACACCAGCCATCAACTACTTCTCGCTTTTTTTTGCTTTTGGGGGCCGACCCTGTCGATACCAATACAGCCACGCCGCTGTTGACGCTGTCGGCGGTGCCGAAGCCGGTGCTGCATTACGGTGAATGCAGTCAAAAAACAAGAAGGCCGATACAGGCAGGATATCATGCACTCTGGCTGTCAGCTTGTCAGATGCGCCAGCATGTGCCCGGACTCTCATCTCGTCTTGTCTCGCTAACTCATCCTTCTTGTCCATCCGTCAGTGGCTTTGTCACTCTCTCGTATCTTTTTCCTCTGAGTCTTTTCTGCCTACTTTTTATGTTCATATTTTAGCTACCGCATCACCAAGGTGACAATTATTCTTCCAGGGGGTCTGGAGTTTTTCTTTCTGACGGGGTTTGTTATGTTAATTCGGTGCCGTGGGTGTCGGTTGGTATGTGTCGGTATGTATGACGGGGAGCATGTTTGTGTCTGACAGCGTGTATGTGTGTGTGTGAATTTGCCTGGGATTGGCAAAGGCAGCATTTAATCCGTGGGGGGCCTGCGTCGCTCCGTCTTGAAGCAACACATAATAACCTTTCAGATTTGGTGAATGTCAGCGGGGTGATCTATGGACGACATAATTCAGAGTGACAGATGTGCAACTTGTCAAAACAACACAACTTGAGCTCGGGAATGCGGGCGCGAGCGTGTTTTCGATGGTTAACGCTCTCTGCGGTTGCACGTGCTGTACTGTATTCATGCGTGCTACGCTGTGTCTCCTTCCTGTTTGGGTGCAAAGTGAAGATCAAGAGCTAATTTGCATAATTAAACATGCGGGTCTGTTTATTGAATCCCAGTATTTGCCGTGTATGTGTGTTAATGTGGATGAACACATCTCGTTTGTTTATGTGGCCACTGTCAAAATGTGTTATACGTGTTTCAGTGCACATGTCGTTCGACTGTGTTACGGTGTGTTTATATGTAGGTGTCTCAGCGTGAGTTTGTGTAAGAGGGTGGTAACGTATTTACTTTGGCCCACATACCTGAGCATCGGCAGCGGTGGCAAAGGCGACGAGCTCATGCTGAGAGAAAAGCTGCTAAAGAGTCTTTTTTGCAAGAGGAAGGTGAGTGTGTGAGTGTGTATGGAGAAGAAGTCATTTTAAACATTCAAGAAGAATGAGCTGAAAGCAGAAGGAGGCAGGGAGAGGAGGGGAAACAACAAGGAGGAGAAAACACAAGCGAGAATGAAAGTCATGAAAACTGAAAAAAGTATCAATGTCAAAAGATGCTGCTGTGCTTCTGGAAGGAAAGTGAAAGGAAGAAGAAGAGGGGAGAAGAAGAACGTAATCGTAAATGGATCTGAAGTGAGGTGAGATGAGGATTGAGGGAACCAAAGGAAAGAAAAGGAGCAAAACAGAGAAGACAGGAGCAGATGAAGACGGAGAGTTAGAAACGGAGAGTTAATTGGAGAGACCGCTGAGAGTGACTGAAGCTGCGGCGCGGCACACTGAGACAGCGAGCGTAACCGAGGCTACTCGCAGACGTACACACACACACACACACACACACACACACACACACACACACACACACACACACACACACACACACACACACACACACACACATCATGAAACAGCCTCCAGTTTCTTCCTGCCAGGAAGCCAAATGAGGTGAAATCGTGCAGATTTCACATGCTGAATATGTAGGTTTCTTACATTTAAAAGACAGCCGACGGTGCCTGGAGTTGGCTGTGGTGGTTATCCAGTGATAATGGTGCAGTGTCTTCTTCGTGTTGGTATGTGGTAGAAAGAAGAAGAAAAAAAAACTGGATGTTCATTACTGTCAATAAGAGAATGATGATAAAACTCTGGCAGAAAGTATCACCCACGGTGCCTGCAGAGAGAAGTTGCCAACGAAAGTTTTGAGTTTTCCCAAAGTTTTTGGAGAAGTGAAGGTGAACAGGATGCTTATAGATTCGAAATCAATCCACATCTGATTCGTCCACCTGTTCTTCTTTACTCCTCTTCCAAGAAACATGGAGGAATATGGGGAATAAGCAACATTACATTCTATTGGAATAAGAAGTTTGATTTCACTACGCTTTTAAAATCTTACTTTAAAGTTATGCTCAGCATAAACGAGGTCCACCAAATGTACCTGACCTTCCTATAAAATATTTGAAAAGCTGAATTTTTAAAAAATATTTTAAACCCTGTTACATTTGAGTTAAATAACTAGCAGTCGCCTTTTCCTGCATCTTTATTTCACAACATCTGACACCGTGATCAGCGGTAGGTAGGTGACATTTTTCCAATACAAGCCGGACACGGTTGGAAAAAAGCAAATCCGCTTCTTTGACGTCATAACCTCTTTTTTTTTAGGAAAGCTTCGTCGCTAGATTACAATAACGAGCACGTGGCTGAGCCGCTTTACAGGACTGTCTGCTGGAAAATAGGAATCGAACGGCTGTCTCTCATGTTACGCCATGTTCAGACTATGATATCAGCCTGATAATAACCCAGACTGACAGATGAAGGACGTCTTAATCGAGAATTCAAGTATTGTTTTGCTGACCCATCCATCCAGCCCAACTTCCTCCTACACGGACGTCATCGCTCTATAACACAAAGACACCGTACTCCTTCCTTTGCATAATTATTACTAATTTGTCACTGATGTGAAAAGATATATATATTTTTAAAAAAAAGGCTTATGTGCAGACAAAAACAGTACCTTATTATCCCAGAAATAATTAACTGGACTTCTGTACATGATGTGATCTAATCGAGCAGCCACCAT
Source organism: Collichthys lucidus (assembly GCA_004119915.2). Lineage (NCBI taxonomy): Eukaryota > Metazoa > Chordata > Actinopteri > Sciaenidae > Collichthys > Collichthys lucidus. The sequence continues at coordinate 25,996,434 of CM014095.1, forward strand.
TTATTGACTTTTTATTTCTTGCCCTCTTTTTGTTTACATGGAGCTTCGCCTGACACAGACCTCGTGCATCAAACCGTTGCATCATTACATTTTTTTTTTTTCTTAGCATCTCTTTGAAGCATCTTTTGAACCGAAATCTCGATGCTGTATGGAAAGCATTTCCGTTGACTGACATCTCACACTCAGAAGCTGTATTTTTATTTTTTTTTATGCCGCATCAACGAGAGTGACAGAGAGATCAAGTGAAGCTCGGGGAAGAAATGGGAAAGTTATGGATGGAGAAAGGGAGTGACAGAGAGAGAGCGAAGCATCCTTTGATGTTTGTTGGTTGGTCTGGCCTGCTGTTTAGGACACAGGCAGGTATGGTAAACATCGGAGGCTTCTCCAACCGGAGGCTTTGATCACATCCATCCTGGGAGATGATGCTGATGACTCAGTGGCGCCTGAATACCAAAGACTGGCCACTGCTTCCAGACACACAATTTTTTTTACTGTACGTGCAGATATTTGCTTCTGCAGTCCATAGGTACACATCCGATATATACGGTGGCCGGGAACCCTCAATGCTGCAAATAAAAGAAACGCTGCAAACAAAAAGAAACAGCACTGCAATTAAAAGAAACGCTGCAAACAAAAAGAAACAGCGCTGCAAATAAAAAAGAAATGCTGCAAACAAAAAGAAACGCTGCTGCAAATAAAAAAGAAACGCCGCTGCAAGTAAAAGAAACCTGTTTGCAGCGTTTCTTTTATTTGCAGCATTGAGGGTTCCCGGTCATAGATATAGATATATATACATGCTTAAACTCCTGAATTCTTATTTTAATTTCATCCCAATGTGCACACACAGTACCATGAGCGCCTTTTACACAGACGAGCCAGCAGCACCCAAAAGCCGAGATCCTCAGCTGTGACTGGCTAACCCGCACCAGACGATTCAATCGCACTGAAAGGGTGAGGAGAATCTCGGAGACATCGGGCGGGATTAGGAACGAAGCAAACCATCATATCATGTTGCACAGGTTTACACGCGGACAGTATTAAGGAAAAAATGGTTTGAAGTGGCGTAACAAACAAAAAAAAATTGAAAAGACAGTGTACTGAAAAACATGCACTTCCACACCAATCTGCATATTTTAAGATCCTGTCTTTGTCATGAAGACACCGCTCGGCTCCAGTTGTAAAAGAATATTATAAAGTTTTTATGTGTGGAAATGATACTGACTGTCAATATAACAGAAAACTCTCTCTGGAAATGAAAGATAATCAAGTTTTATCTGCCTCAAAATAAGAAAAATAATCACAATTTCTTGTGCCAGTGATAAAAGTTTACACAGCACGACTAAATGGATTAGTGGAAATTCATAATTTTTGCACTGTACTTTGCTGTAAGCCACCTTAAAGCTCCTCTGTGGAGACTCTTATATCACTGTACTGCAGCATCTGTCGAATTATTATGATGGGATAAGTTTTGGGGGAGATTTGAATGTTGAAAAATGAGACCGTCCCAGTGAAAGTTGGCACGCTCTATAAATTCTCAGCGTCCTCCTCTCAACACGAGTAGAAGGATTTTACTTGTGTGTGTGTGTGTGTAGTTCAGGTTTGTATTGGTGTATTCTTGGATGCTACAACTCAGGGTCAGAAAATTACAATACTGTACACATGCAATAGAGGATTTAAAGCAGCTATAATCAATATGTTTATGCAAAAAATGTAATGTAATGTGAGAAGCTTCAATTTAAGTGATGAGCCTACAAGGGAATTATAACCTGAATCTGCCTAATGAAGCTTTACGGCGGCTTTCAGCTCATCGTTTGGCTGACTGGCTTACTTCCACATCATCATATTGTTTTTTTCTTTGCCAGAAAAGATCTAAAAATTCACTGTGCACCACCTGCTCGGGCACCAAACGGCAGATAGTCACAGCTGGGTAGCCGGTTGAACTTACGCATTTAGCCCTGCTGAAGATAAGTTCGATATTTCCCTCGGGACTTTGTGATGAGATGAGATGATAGAGAATGAATATTGAATTACATTCATCAGGTGTCCAGGAACGTGACGCCAAGTGAATCATAACGTTGCTCATGTGTAAATAAGCTTTTGCGTGCGACTTAATAATGAAACATAACTTGTTTCTGCTGCCCAGAACTGGCAAAAATTAATTATTGCAGGTTTAAATAACATGAATATTGTGTTGTTGGCACAACTATTTAATAAACTTTGAGAATGGTTGAAAACAGTTGTGAGAACTGTGGAAACAGTCCAGATAATTAATTCAATACAAATCAAAAAAAAAACTAGATACCATAAATCAGAGTCAGACTAGAGGTGTTGTAAACAGTAATAAGTATAGAGTAGCTGTCACATAAGCTCCGTTCATTGTCTCTCATGCCCGGAAGAAACAAAGTATCACCAGAAATATATTAGCATGAAGTCCCCCGTCAACAATCACTCTGGCTATAATTATAAAGGTGCTTAAAGCTGATGCTCCAAAACGGGTATCAGGGGAGCAGTTAAATAAAAGATGCCTGCCAATAATTGCTTGTTCACAGAATTGACTGTAAAAGCCATAGGACTGTTGTGCCGCTAGGAGTTTCCATTAACGACAGCGAGCTGTCACCGGCCGCTGGCACAGAAATCTGACAGTGTCAAAATCGATCTCTTTAACACTGTCATGTTTGACATTATCTAGAAAACAGTGGCTTAACACCAGCCTGAAAAGTTCACCGCCCGTTCATCAAAGTCTGTGTCACGTCTGACCACGTCCAGGATCGCAGATGGATGTGACACTCACTCTACAGTGATGTCACAGTGTACTGACACGCCCACAAGTACACTGCTACATCAGCCGAGTAGTTAAGTTCTGAGATTTCTTTTAAAACACATTAAATATGTGTGAAACGACTTTGAATGACATAGTACTGAAATGTGGAGTCAGAGGTTCACCGGTTTTCACCAGTTTTCAGTCTCAGGATTTTGTGGGCGGTCCCTAAAGGGTGGCTCGATGACACGCTGAGGCCACCCTGAACATACCCCTGCACTCCTCTAGCAGAGAGACAGATGATTTCATCTCAGCTCAGAGTGTTTCAAAGTTATTAATGTCATTTTCTGAACTTGTTTCAGTCGCTTCAAAATTGCTGCTTGACTGTGTAGTGGTTTTTCCGTGGCTGCCGAAGTCGGTTTGTGGATACTTGAAAAGAAAAGAACTGCAACTCTTCTTGACTTGAATAATTAGGACTTTATTCAAAGAAACAAGTGAGTTTGAGATGCATCTCTTCCAAGCCTCATGCCAAATTGTCCCAATAGTTCTCCAATTCCTAATTCTCTCTTTCCCCCTTCTGGGCTAGGTCTTATATCCCCAAGAATGCATACATAAGCAACTCTAAAGAGGGCCTGCATACTGTCCTTCCTAAAAAGGCATAAACACTCAGGGACATACATACTCTCCAAAAGTCATAAACCATTCAGGTGTAGACATCCTTCACTTAAACATCCTCTCCGAAAGTCATAAACCATTCAAGTGTTGACATATAACACATGGTACACTGCACTTCCATGGAAGAGGAACCGAGGACAAGGATACTTAGAAGAAAATATACTACAATCATCTATCTTTATGTATAACAAAAGTTTATTTGTTAAAATAAAATATACTACAACTGCTCCGACGAGTGGGCGTGGCTTCAGCGCGTCCAGAGGACACGCCCCCACAGTCCTGGAGCTGAGAATTAATTTTTACCCGATTTTGACACCAAATTTCATAAACTTGTCAATATTTTTAATCATTCAAATTTGGCTGGCTGGTTAAATAACACTTTCTTTTTTGGTTTGACACATATTTATTCTTACTTTACACACACTTTAATATCATAATCTTAAACATTTGTAAAGTTAATTTTCTTTAAATAGAAAGTTATTTAGCTTCACACACTTTATAGTGAGTAATTGCACTGCATGAATACTTGTAATTTGTACATATTATACTTACTAGTTCCAGCTGCTACACAGGAAGAAAACAAGACTATGGGGAGCAACGACTGACCTTTTTAAAGGAAAAGAGGTGTTAATTATATTTATTATATTAAATTATATTATTTGTTTACTACTGGATACTTTGGAGTCCTGAATTGGGAATTGGGTTCTCTTGTTTTCTACAAGTAGCTGTTTTTAACACCATTTTACCCAAATCTTTGTCGTGCAGTCCCCATAAATAACCATTATTTACACAATTACTTAAGGTTTAATTCATTTCTCCAAAAAAGTGTCACTCCCTTGTTCCCCATACTCTTTTTAGTACTTTATTTCTACCTAATTCTTACTTAAATCACTCTATGCACATCCCTTCAAATGACGTTATACATTAAATTACATTATTGCTCTGCAGACAACACTTCCTTTTTTAATTATAAAATCACAAATATGTGCACTGCAAGAAACGCCAACAATACACACATCGCACACATACTGTAGGCTTTAGGGGGAAGAGACATGCAGTAAGTGTGAGTGCATTCCCATGTCTTTTTGGCCCGGTGCAGTGTGTGTGTTTAAATCCACTTGACACATAGCCTGATAGGAGGGAATGCAGGGATACACACACACATAATTGCACACCAACATGAACTGCTTAACAGCTCGAAGAACAGTGGCACACACCTGCACACACACACACACACACCTGCACACAGAGTTTCCTCTCAGGCCTGGGTGTATTAGGAATGCAGACGGTGTCACAGGAGCATGGCAGGGCGCTGAGTAGCTTAATACAACCTAATGTATCCTGGCACATTAGCCCTTTCTTGGACTTGAGCATCCTCACTCATGGAGATCCACTTTATACCGAGCTACCATTTAACCACACACACATATACACACTCATGCAAACACACACACACACACACATACACTTTGTTGTGCGCCCAAAGTTCTCATGCTCAGATCCATAAATGTATCAGTGCACAATCAATAGGCAAAGCACATTTGTCTCAGATGGAAAACCACAAATGTACAGATTAAAATGAAAGACAGAAAAACTCCTCCTCCATCTGCTCTTCCTCCAGCTGGCCTCCTCCTCTTCTTCTGCTCCCCCCTTTCCTCCTTCTTTTCTCCTCTTTCTGTCTTGTTTTACTCCTGTTTCATGCATTCTCATTATCCCTCCCTCGATCTCCCCTTCTCCCCCTCTTTTGTCCTCATTCTGCACGTATCACCATTCCTCCCCTACTTTTACTCCCTGTCTCCCACCCTTCTGTTCTTTCCTTTCAGCCCTTTTATTCACATTCTCAGCATCTCTCCCCTCTGTTTCTCTCTCTCTCTCTCTGCCTTACCCCCTTTAGTTGTTAATCAGAGTTGATTGGGAGCAGAGAGAGCCGAGAGGAGCTCCCCAGTGGATCAATGCCTCTAAATGATCTGCTCAAGGATCCCTTTAGAACCTGCAAAACTCGCTCTGATAGGGCACCGAAGCATGAAGGCACTCATTTCACATCTAACTCACTTCCTGATTTAGCCTCTGGGGGAGAGATAGGACTGCAGTTATAGGGATAATTTGTCCCAAAGCTAAATATCCCACTAACCAAAAGTGCTTAGACCAAAATGTCTTCATTCCAGGCAATCAATTACTGCCAAGGTGAGGGAGAAAATGATGAATTTGTTTAAAAAGCTCAATCTGTGTGTGTGTGTGTGTCGGCACGCCATCCGAGACATCAAGATTGGCCAACAACAGGGTTTGTTTATGTTCGTTTGATTGAAGACATTTTCCTGCGTCTCAAATTTACCCAGCTTTCGAGAAACAAGATTTGATAACGCGCGGCAGCTGAATTTTAAATGCATTTTGCTGGGGTACATTTGAAATTAAGTTGATCATAGCAGCAGTAGTAGTAGCTATGGTGATGTTAACAATGAGCACCATGAGAGGAGTGGCTGCTGCAGACATGTGCCCACAAAGAGATTTAATGTTACAACATCACAGTGATGAATTTTGAAATGTTATGACGGTTTAATGAAGAACGCCTCAAAGTGAAAATGGAATTTTGAATGAGTGTGGCTCGTTAAAGACGCTAAAACAAAAAGATTATCAAGTGGGGGCGTATTATTTATTGATATCTGAAATATGAAATATTAAAAAAAAAAGAAGTACTGATGAATTTTATTTTCTCACAGAGGGGTGCAGATAAGACAAACAGAAACAGTTTTGTGCACTGATTCAGAACTAGATGCAAAATATTGTGTTTGATCACATGATTTTGCTAATGCATCACTAATTGTTTCATGCTGAGGTCGTACAAGTGTTTTTCACGGATAAGTCTGGTGACATTTTATAGCTTTCAAAACCAACAATGAATAGCTTCAACTAACAAGTCTGTGTGCCCTAAAGGCTAAAGATACACAATGGCTTATTCTTCTGTGCTTGTGTAGACTTTCCTTGTCGTCCATAAAGTATTAAAAACACATAAAAGAGCCATGTTCTCACACGGGGTTTGACATGTTCCTTCATCACCATAAGCACAGACACATTTTGAGTTGATTTAAACACGCCGTCCAGCTGCTGTGAACGCTGTGCGTATCAATATGCGGCGGTAAATAACACTAAATAACACACGCGGCTGTCTCAGTGAAACATTACAGCGTGTTTATTCATTCCTAAAGATTTATGTCCTCGGACCAAACGAGAGAGCCGCAGGCAAGACGGGGGGAGTCATAAAGCACAGAGAGAGGCTACACTGCATACTGTCGCTTTTTGGTATTTTAATAGCATTTGTTGACAATAACAAAAATATAGAATATCAGCAGCGTTATCCTTTAAGTTTCACTCCAGTGACTTCGTGATTGTAAACAGAAGTTCAGTTCCCATACGAGCTACATTGGCACCATCATATAAACATAAATAAATCCTCATATTATGCAGGGAGGGGGTGAAAAAAATGCAGCCATATGTTTTTAATGTAGTCGGCTTTGCAGAGACTGTTGAAAAGAGGAGTCACTGACTGAGTTCAAGCAGCATCTCATGTGTTTCCATATGTTACCTGCAATTATTCCACACAAGCTCTTGGACTTGGCGCCAGAAGGAAGACTACAGCAAGGACAATCAGCACAATGTATACTCTCCACAATGTGTGTAGATACTGACGCTAATTCTTCAGTAACCTCTGACCCACTTCTATTCATCATGCCAACGTCAGTGATCCGTATGTGTACCGAACTAAGTGGACGTTTCACCACAGCCGCCTCCGTGCGTCGCTTTAGGGGTTTAGATAATAATGTGTGCTCTCTACCATCACATGACCCACTTCTCCTGAGGATCATGCGAGGAGGCTTATTCATGCACCCTGGAAGAAAACGATATTTGAAACATGCTAATAACTCCCATGGAGCGTAGCTCGCCCGAGCTTTTATTACAATAAAATCGGTTACTATGCAAACTTTTAAGCATAACCAGCGGGATTGTTATTGATCTCTCTGGCCTCCTCTTGTTTATTAAATGAGTAAAATAACACCCTCTAGGATGTTTTTTTTTTTGCTGTAAAGCGGCATGACTCAGGTGTTTTTAAAAGCCGTTTATCAGAAAGCGTTCGTTGAGGTGTCCTTGAGCAACTCCGCGGGTCTCTAAAGGGATGCTGTTTTGTAGACGGCGTCTCGCATCTTCCCGTGGAAATGTGCAAACGTTAAATATTTTCTAACAGCAATCGTGCAATTTTACATTATTAAGGTGGACGCCGGCCCTTTATGCTGTGCAATCATGCAGAAATCCAATAGACTGTACGTAGTAAATATTCATAGTATCATAGGAGATCTCAAAATGTATGTCTCTTACTATCTTACTTTACCTCAGTAAACTATTCCTTGAGTCTGCCCACTGATTCTGTGCATCCTGAGTCTGTTTGTGATTATTTTTATTCATGAAACAAAATCTGCTTTTTTTTCTCTCTTTGTTTTGCAGGTTCTGGCACGGAGAGTACAGGGTGGCAGTGAACATTAATGACTATCTGGACATCTACTGTCCTTACTACGAGGGTCCCCCGTCCCACGGGCGCATGGAGCGCTACATCCTGTTCATGGTCAACCATGAGGGCTACACTTCTTGCCAGCACAGGATGCGTGGCTTCAAACGCTGGGAGTGCAACCGTCCCAGCGGTCCTGACGGACCTCTGCGCTTCTCAGAGAAGTTCCAGCTCTTCACCCCGTTCTCCCTGGGCTTTGAGTTCAGGCCTGGGAACGAGTACTACTACATCTGTGGGTTATCAGCTAAGCAGTGTGTGTGTGTGTGGTGTGTGTTTGTGTGTGTGCAGGTAAAGGGTGTCTGTTCGTTGCATGCTTGCCTGCGTTTGCCACTTCGCTCCTCTTCAGTATGCATTCGTAAACGATATGTAAATATGCAATCAACAGAAGTTGATTGAGAGAGTTCTCAAACACGGCCCACCATGTCGTGCATAAATACACCTTCCATCTCTCCTACTTCCTCCCCACTCTCTCTCTTTTTATTTCTGAGCGTATGTCTGTTGAGATCATAAGCGGTGTGCTCAGCAAAGTGGTAAAAATGTCACCAGGCGGAGTTTGTAATCATTTTTATATTAGCCGTATTGATGTTTCTTCTCACTTCAACAAGTGATGTATTAGTATCACAGATGGGCCTTGGCCCCCTGAGACTGTTTTTTCTGAACAGACTTAAAAAGCTATCATTCCCCCCACCAGACATGGGACAAATAGTAGCTTCAAATTACTCTTAAACATTGTTTTCAGCCGCTCGGTGTACCAGATGGGTGGGATAGATTTACCGCATCCGGACAGTTAAGAGCAACATCAGTTGGTAATCACAGGAAAGCAGGTTAAATTGACTTTCAAAAGCTTTCCTGTCAGTGTCCAAACTTTCTGGCGGCACACAAAGAAGTGCCACTTTTTTTTTTTTTTCCTGTGCGGAGGCTGCAAAGAGCTTGTGACAAGACATTTGCCCGTTTGGGTCCACAGACCAGCTGGGGAAAAAAAAAGAAAATGATTCTTTTTCGAGGTTAATTGTGAGGAAAATGCATGCGTGGATTGTTTTTGTTTTTTGAATAAACAATATATTTTGTTGTTTGTCTCGTACAGACCGTCTCGAGCTGCCATGTGGTGAAGTTGAAGGGTGCAAACTCAGCAACGCTTTCTGAGATGAAGCTAAAACTTTTGGGAAATGACTTTCTCAAACTAATTTGGGAAATCATTTCTCTCCTTAAGTTGTAATTTGTTAAACAAATGAGCTTGTGTTCATTTGTTTATTTTTATCTTACGCTGGTATCTTGTTCAGAATTTGTCAGAAAAGAAATTGATTCTCCGGCAGACATTTCCGCCAGCATGCAGCCTGGCACAGGTCTCTTTATTTCTTCCTATGTTACCGCTGCACAGTTGGCTGAAATCTGACCTTAACCTTTTTAGTAGGAGATGATGCATTCTCACCATGACCCATAATGGGATGAAGGTCCTCTGTAGCCAGTTTCAGGTCGGCATGCAAGCGCAATATATTTCTTTGTCGAGTTTTTTTGCCCTTGCATGGTCCTCCTTCTTCAGAAGAGGCAAAAAAAAAGAACCTTGACAGATACTGATGCAGGTTTAAATTCAATTTGTTGTCGCCTTCCTGTGTTCAGGTTTTTATTTTTAACGCAGCGACACGATTCTGGAAACTAATGCAGTCACTAAAAAACAAAACGCAATGTGCTGCTCTGTGACAGATGCTTAAGCTTAAAGTATCACCTCTGTCTTAAAGAGTAACTTTTACAAATCAGCACTAAGTGTTTGCAAATATTTCGCTCCGGTCTGTTGTCGGCGCTGTCACAAAGACACAGCAGGCGAGAGTCAGCGAGCTAAAGAGGCAGGAGATAACAGCTACCCGATGTCCTACTGCACTTTTCCCAGTCGGCACACACACACACACACACACTCTTTTGTTTTCAGTCTCATGTAAGGATGGACAGGGCCCCTCCAGAGTTGTATAGTTGCTGACTATAGTATTGTGTTTCTAGGACCCCTGAGGCTAGTGTGTATTCCACAAGATTGGAGTGTGTTTGTGTGTGTGTGTGTGTGTGTGTGTGTGTGTGTGTTGCAGGGTGGGGTGGTGTGGGGGAGCTGGTTGTGGGGTCAGTTGTCAAGCGATTGTGAGTCCGTGAAAGGCCATGTCTATCATTTTGACTGACAACCACACATGTTTTTGTCTCTCACTGTCTGCTATGCGCACACACACACACACACACACACACACACTGGATGGCACACACACACGCGCACAGGTCTGTATTGATGTGGAACGAAAGCATGTTGACACTTTTAACCACCGAGCCTCTCCGATGAGTGTGTGCGTCTCATCTCTGCAGATACTCCGCCAAGTAAAACACATCGACCTTTGATGGCGATCTGTGGCCAGACCTGTGTGTGTGTGTGTGTGCGCCCATCTGTGTGCGCGCTGGTGTGTGTGTGTGTATTTGTCATGTGGCTGACATGTTGACAGGTCCACTCCACCCCTTACTTCTCCCAGCTGCCATCTGATGAGGTTGAGTGATTTTCAATGGGGTTTTTTCAGGAGACGTTGGATTGTGGATGTGCTGGGAAACGGAGGCGCTGGACGAGCCGATAAGACTTTTTAAAGAAAACGACAAAAGTGAACATTTTTTGGAGGGCACGGAGAAAAGGAGGGAGGGTGTATATCTATCCACTTCTAACCCCGAAATGTTGCCGTTTGTCAGTGAAACAGTGGGACACATGAAACAAAGGCACACAACAGGGAAGAGGCCGCTAAATAGTTTTTCTGGGCACTGTGAGGAGGGTAGGTGGATGATTCTGAAGAAATTTGAGGCAAAGGAAGTGGGCTATGGGGAGGTGAAGGGCAGAGAGAAGGATGGAGGGAGGAGTTGTGGGCAGAAAAAGAGGGAGGAGAGGGCAGAGGAAGGGTCAGATTTATTTCCTGTGAGCTGTGGATCTTGATGACGGTCCTCTCTGGGGTCACTGTGGGCTCTGGCTATGCGGATTTCCTCATTGGGGAAGGCCAATAGGTCTCCACGCACACACTCCTGCAAACCAGCAAATTCTTTTGGCGCGTTGGCGTCCGCACACGTCTGCGCGCGCGGTCAGAGAGTCGGTCCTGATCTCTTTTAAAAAGGTCTCCAGCTCTATTTCACATCAGAGCGTGGTGGGACTAAAAACCTAGATTTCATTCACTCTACTTTGAGGTTTGAATCACAGTAACTTTTTTTTTTTTTTTTGGCATTCAGCACGGATGCCATTGGTTTAGCAATGTCACCTCACGGCGAGAGTGACCAGCGTCTGTGGGGAATTTTTCATGGATTTTCCTTCCCCCCATTCCAAAGACATTCAAGTTCGGTCGATTCGAGAGTCGGTATTTCCCTCAGGTGTGAATGTGAAGTGTGGCTGAATCCCTGTGTGCAGCCCGATCCCTCACAGACTTGTTTACACTGCCTGAAGTGTTCAGTATGTTTACCGGAGTCAGGAGCTTGGAGGAGCATGTGTTTAAGAGAACTTTGAAAGGGCATAATGTAGAAACTCTCCAACAGCTTGAAGCAATGAATGTCATCCAGGCTGCAACATAAATGTCAAATTATAACAAATTATTATGAGAAAAACTATATAATGTCTGATTTACCATTTATATTGCTTTTAATCTCATTTCTGTGCCATAATCTCACATTGTCAATGCTTCCCCTTGCTATCCCATGAATATGTATTAATATGTATTATGCATGGGTCCTGCAGAACTACTTTTTTTTATTGTCAACATGTGACTTTCACAGCCTTCAGAACCTTTCATTCCTACTGAGGGAAATAAATGTAACTTTAAAAAAAACAGGCCACACGTTGTGTCTTTTTAAAAATTCATGGTAATAGTCTTAAAACAGATGCAGTTTCCCTGCAAACAGCAGCAAGACGGTGTGTTTTAAACGAACCGCAGAGCCCATGTTCGGTAAAAAGAAGACGAAACGTGTCACCCCAGCGTGTCTCATTTATGTGTTTGCAGGTGTTTGTGGTAGACGGCAGAGGAATCGCAGGCTCTGGTTAACAGTTGTTTGTCGGATCCGTGGGATTTTATGGGATTTGTCGACAGCAAGAAAAATGTAGAATATAACCAGCTGTAGCTTTAAATGTCGAGGCCCTGTCTTATTGTTTATGTGGCGCATACTGCAAAATAACTCGTGTTAAATTTGTTTACTTGAAGGCAACAGTAACACACAGAGAGAGAGAGAGGGGGAAGGGCTTTGGGAGTTAATAGCACATCTCATTTTTGCCCCGAGGGCCGTGGTTACGCTGCAAGTCTCCGTGAACTCCCAGTTGAACCAACCAGCGGATAATAAGCCTCACAGCACTCAGAGGCAGAAAAATCTTTTATTAAATGTTTTCATTTACTTTATGGGTGCAATCAGCCGCTCAAATCGCTTTATCTCTCCACTAATACGCTCTTTCAATCTCTCTCTCTCTCTCTCTCTCGCTTTTTTACAGCGTCTCCTCACCCGAACCATGTGGGGCGAGCATGTCTAAAGCTGAAGGTGTATGTCAGACCTCCAGGTAAGTCACGCTCTAACTACACACACACAAGCACACACACAAACACACACAAAGGTCCAGATTGGCTATCAAAGTAAAATTAAGGAGGTGGAATAAGAGGTCTGATGGAATGCCCCGGCAACAGTCTCTGCTCTGATTCTCAGACCAGCCAGGCAACACTTTAACACCTTTACACACACAAACACACACACACATATATACTGACGCAGTCACACGGACAGGGAGAGGAGCGGGGCGTGCACACAGGCACAAAGTGGCATACGCACTTCACTTCACATCACATCACATCGCATCACATCACATCACATCACACTCGGCGTGAGCGAGACCTTCTGTCCTTGCAGAGAGAGAACAGAGCGGATTGAAAGCGGTCTCTTAAAAAAACGTTACAGCAGAGCCCTTCCACATCACTCCACACCGGCTGGATTTGCTCATAAAGAAACAAGAGAACAATCTAATAATAAACCCATCGCATACTGTAGAAGTCTAATCTAATAATAGACACTTCATATTTTCTAATAAAATTCTCCTCATGCATCAGCCTCGTGGTTAAAAAAAAAAAAACGAAGCATGACTTGCTCGCCACATAATACTGAGTCTTTGTTTCCAAACAGCATGCGGCCTGGTAAGATAAACTCTGTTGAAAATAGCTCCCCTCATATATTGGCGCGGACAAGTGTGCCATGTTGGCCTATGATATTACCGTTTCAAAATAACTCCAACAGAATATGAGGATCAGATTGCGGATTGCTCATTACGCTACACTCGCGTTATCTTTTAAAATAATCTACCTGTACGTCTTTCCAAAAGGCGGATTTGCAACCCAAAGCCCGACTGAGAATTTAAACCTGGGTAGTAGCACATCTCCCTAGATAATGACGCGGCTTTGAACATCCTTCGTGAAAAAAGGATGAGAGTCGGCCTTCGCGGCTTTCCAGGCTCAGATCACTCCATATCTCGCTAAGGGGAGAGGAAATTCTCTCCTCCTCCATAATTACTGAAACAACATACTTTCTTTTCTTCTGCCATTGCTGCTTCTTAGAGATTCTCCTTTTTTTTCGTGCTGTTAAAGTAATCTGTCTGACATTGCAACTTCCATCTCATCTGTGAAATACTGTCACAGGAGTGAGCTCTGAGCGGCGGCACATGTAAAGGATGTGTGTCTTTTCTCTGTGTGTGTGTGTGTGTGTGTCAGCTGCTCCAGATTCCGAGTCTCTGTGATTAAACTGTAATTAGGTTGGTTAAACCCCCCGCAGAGCTCGGTTGCTGTCGTCTTCTCCTCCTCCCTCCGTCTTCTCATTTCTTTCTGCCGCCTTTCTCTCTTGCCTTTCCCTGGCTTTTGAAGGGTGACAGTTTTCTGGTTTGTCCTTCGCTCGTCCACTGTTTGTCTTTCGCTAAATTCGTTAATTTTGTTTGGAGACTTGTCTTGTCTTTGTATCTGTCTGTGCGTCCCTTCTCAGTTCAGATGTTTTGTCGTTTTTTCCTTTTCTCTCTTCGTTCTGTTCCAGATGGGTCGGGATATGATTCTCCAGAGCCCTTCCTGACTGATGGAGGTACAAGCTGGAGGCCAAGGTCCGTGGCCCTGTTAGCTGCTCTGGCCTCACTGCTCCTGGGACTCTTCTCCTGGCTGTGACCCCCCTCTCCTTCTGTTCCTGGATCTCCCATCCACGGTCGCAGGGCTGGGCTGGGCTGGCTGTCCCTCTAAATCCACCACCCCTCAGGGAAGCCCTCTGTCTCCGTCCTTCCCTCTCCCACCTCCACCTCCTCTTTACAACCACCAACCACCCCCACTGCCAGCCCCTTCAACGACCCAGCCACGGACACCCTTCCCAGGCCTGGCTGAGAGGGTTGGGCCTTGAGCTTTTTTGGGAAGCGGCCCTTCATCTCTGATCCCCGAACTCTGGGTGGAACAGCGCCTCTCAGCTGAAAAACACAAGGGAAATGTCTCTGCACTCGTATCAGGGGGTCCTTTTTGATTTGACTATTGACTCTTGGCCACTGATGGGGTAGATGTAGCTGCAGCTATGATTAAACTTGTCGTTCCAGTGCAATTCCTATCATCCAATCACGGCGAGGATGCATTAAGCGATAGGCCTGGATGCACAAAAATTGGATTTTTCTCGCATTGCTGTCCCATCGTCAAACCAAGAATTGGAAGTGGCCAAGCTTGCATTGTAATTGAAATTCTATACTGTCTGGACCCGTTCCAACTGCGACGAGAATAAGAGCAAATGTACAGAGATGGAGAGGAGAAAAGCGACCCGGGCCTGTGCAGAAACGAAAAGGGAAAACAATGCGGGCACAGATTTAAATGAATACGGCCATATGGGAAATGTAATATTATATGTGTTGATATTTTCAGACCCAGTCTAGATTCACAGCAATGTGATATAAAAATCATACAGTTTGATTTTTTCATGAGCAGCTCCGATGTCACATTACAATGACAAGTATAATCATAGCCTGTTTTGGTGGGAGGGTGGGGTGTGTGTAGAGGGTGTTCTGGGTGGGGTTTTGGTGAGGTGTATATTTTCAGGTGGGATGTTGTTTTTTGTCTTATTCATGTTTCTAAACAAAGCATTTATCACAGCCTGGCCAGCGCAGGCTTCTTCAGCACTGTCTAATGTCGGATTGGGTCGGGTGACTTTTGGAACCATGACTTTACTCATGTATGAATGTACCACTGGTCACCCACCTCTTTGTCTTTCTGTATTATTATGACTGTGGTCACTTACAGTACTTTCTCTTGGATTGGCAAGATGTATGGAGGGGTTTTTTTTCCTGGAGAGGGATGGTGGGGGGGCGGGCAGGAGGCGGGGTGAAGTAAGGATGAGCGGTGGACAGGTGAGAAAAGGAGGCGACACTCAAAGTTGCATGACCACTGTGAAACCTTCAGATCAATCTCGTTTGTAATGATGATATATTTTTTCATGGGGGAAACAAAACAGAAACACCCAGCTACTGCTCTCTCGCTCTCCCTGAGACTTTTTTTTTTCAGACATCAAAAGGAAAAATTCAACCTCCCTCCACACGCCGTTTTTTCTCCTGTCTGGCTTTCGGTCGTTGATGGATTAGCTCAGGCCGCGGGAGATAAATGGACCCATACGGTGAAACTGACTGCAAATCAGCCCTCAGAGCCCAGGCTGGATCACAACGGACGTAAACACTGACTGAAGCTGGTCCTGGGTCTGAGGGTTAAACCAATAAGGGAAGTGCGTAGACTGTGGCAAATGAGGCGAGGTGTGTGTGTGTGTGGTAGCATCACAAAAACACACATGCGCATGCACATACACACACAAACAAACACATACACACACAGTCTTTGATAACGGGACTGATCCTCTGAGCATTCATGGACATTACTATAAAGGGAACAGCACAGAGAGAGAGAAAGGAGGGATGAGGAGGAGGAGGAGGAAGAGTGTGTGCATCATGGGACTGAGACTTCTTTAATGTCGGGAAGTGAACATAATGAGTAAGCACTGTGAACACACACATGCATACACACACATGACGACCCATGTACAGATACACACACAAAGTGCAGACATATGTAGAAAAGCACACGCAGATCTAGACATTTACAGAGACATGGCATGCACATACACACATGTACAAAAACACACACACACACACACACACACACAAGAAAACACAAACAAGGGGAAGCACTTCCTTCCCTGTTTCATCTTATTTTTGTAGCATTTAAAATCACTGTTAATTACTCCTGTGTGGGATGCAGTGATTGGGGTATAGCCTGTGGAAGATTAAAAAAAAAAAGTGTTTTCTCTTCTTCTATTCCACTGAAGCTGTCCTTCTATCGTTCTTCTTCTCTGGTCTGTGATCCATGGTTGGTAGTGGTAGGATGCCTCCAGGTCTGAGCGTCATGTATGAGTTTGTCTCCTTTTCTGTTCTGTGGTGTTTTTTTTTTTTGTTTTTGTGGAAGATGACCTCAGTCATTTAAGTCAGTCAGTCAAAAGTTAAAAACACAAAAGTCAGAGCGAGGAGAGAAACACACAAATAAAGATTGTCTTTTTGTCTACTTGAAAAAAAAGTGATTTCTTCAGTTGGAAATGTGAGTTCATTTTCATCTAATGGGTTTGTTTTGCCACGGGAAAAGGGCAGATGATTTTTTATTCATGTATTAGTCTGCACCTGGGTCTTTATTTTGATCCAGTCTATCTTCCTCTGACGTCAAAGACTCGGGACGGTGAGCGTTGAGCTCTGCCAGTCAAAGCATGAAATTATTCAGATGAAATCACCCTTTCCCCAATCTTCAGCTGTTTCTCCCTCAGCGATGTGACAGCTAATCTGAACTGCTGACAACACGGAGACTGAATAGCTTGATAGCCTTTTCTCTCTTGTTTCCGTCAGATTTCCAGCAGGGCGGCCTAACATCGATGGGGAAAGTGCATTTTACTTTAAACACTGTACTGTTTTCATGCGCGTTTTTCAATCTGCAACAAAAATTAAAGTTAAATTAAGATTTTTATGCTCGGCTGAGGTGGAACAGTTTATGCATTCATACAAAGAAAAAGCGTCAAAGTGACTTAAAGGTCATTCAAGCTTCCTCTCCACTGAAAAAAGGGGTCCATAACATTCCTTACATACATGAAACAAACACAAATGTCATATTTCCATCACATTTTTCCTGTTAAAGTTTGACTTGGCCTCTGTTAATTATATCATCTGATTGCTCCTCTTTCTTCTTCTTCCTCCTCGGTGGTTTATTGGCACCTGATTAAAGAATTAGCACCACCAGCTGTTTATCTCAATGCGCCAAGTCCTAATATTTGCATAACAGTGGTGAATGGAAATGAAATTCGATGATTTTTTGGGGAAATTTGGTGCTACATTTGGACGAAAACCTGGCTCATGAGTTGTTGTGGATTTCCACCAAGAGAGATTTCCCCCTCCAAATGTCTCACATGGTTTCGGTTAAAATAACTGTTTGAGACCCAAAGAGGTAAAAATGATCCATTATTTCATTAGAGAAAAGTCCAAAACTAGACACAAATTTGTGTTGCAGGACATTTTCCCTACCTCATTGTTCATCTCGCAGCCGCTTATAATTCTTTGGAGGGGGTCGACCTCTCGTCTGGAAACCGCTGGACTGTACATAAAGTAGTTAAAACTCTCTCCATCTCAACCAGCTCAAGCAGCGAAGTGCTACTTACACTAGATGCATCAGTATTACCAACCTACTAATGTAATAGGCTAATCAAGGGTTTTACTTCAACAGGATTTTGATGCTTGGATGATTTTTTACATCGTAAAAGGTGTGAATGTTTCTTACTGGTTAGACAGATCACCCTGAAACTGAAAAATCACAGGTTTGATCCCCACTACTTTAAAGGTCAGGCTTTTTTGAGACATGGAAACATTACATGTTAATGATGCCTAAAGGCTAAATGTGAAAAAAAAGTGAATATAAAATGTTTCCACTCCTCTTTTCTCCACATCCGGACATGATTAGACAGACAGACAATAGACACTTTTCTCCCATGGAGGCTTGTAAGGGTCAGTGGTGGCTTGAAACATTTATCAACCCTGTTTTAAAAGCGTTATTTGAAACCACTGACTCGTCTCTTTTGGCAGCGTGTTGCAAAAAGAATATCAGAAACGTTGTTTTTGGGGGGAAAACTGAGGTGCATGAATAATAGATGAGCCTTGGCTTGCCATGTTTGGCCCTCCTGTGCAAAGCGGGCTAATGGCTATCGATGTCTCTAGTTTCCATCAAATTGCTTCATATGAGAGCTCAATTCAAACGGAGAAAGAGTAGATTCCAGTGAAAAGGAGACGAGGGGGGAATGAAATTATCTCCGAATATTGAGATGCACGCTTGGTCAGCCGATTCTTTGTCCTGACAAGTATCAGGTACCAGCGGAATTAGCCTAACGTAAAATTAAGCCCGATGAAGCAAGTCCTGGTCTTCCGATGTCTCGATGCTCATGAGGGTGAATGATGGATGTGTGATGCAGCTGGAACAGCGCCAGTAACGAACAGATGTGCTCCTTGAAATCATGAGAAACTATAGTGATCTGGCCTGTGTCACTGACACACCAGGCACACACACACGTATACACTGTCATATTCTCACATATTCTCTTCCAGATTTAATTAATCACTTGATTATTTCTGCTGTTTCCATTGGCTGGCGCACACGCGGGACAATAATTGCAGAGAATAAATTTGGCCTATACGATGTTGGTTTTGGCGAGAACCAAAAAGGAAAGCCAGGAAATGCAGATGGCCGAGCCCTCTGCATTCTTTCCCTCTTATCTTTCTGTCCCTCCGTCTCTTCTTCCGTCGGTTTCTCGCTCTCGCAGACGCATTACAAGGCGAGAAGCCTAATCCATTCTCCTCTTTCGCCCCGTCCTTTTGTCTCCTCACATTCAACTAACTGGCATGATTTAGGAATTATGGAATTAGGGCAGTGCTCCCATCTCTATTAAAGAGGAACGGCATGATGAAAGAGCTTGATCCTGAACGTGCCATCTGTAGTCACTATCACACCTACTCTTAATCTACCTCTCTTTCGATTCTTTCTCTTTCCACCTTTCCTTCCTTCCTCTCTCACACACACATCCTCTGTCAAACACGCTCACATTATACCTTAGTTGTAATTACAGAGGAAATACTAATTCCTAGCTCTTCAAGCACTGTTGGATGTGGCGTGAAATGGCACAGCAGGAAAGTTAACTACGGACCACACACCCGCGCATAGACACCCACGTACACACACACACACACAGGAGTCCAGATGGACCGTGTGTTATTGCTGAATAATGCATACTATGTAGACTCTATAAAAGATACATGGGCAGAGAGAGCAGAGCACCGTGGGCAGTTCGGTGAGGGCAGCTCTGAAGCATCCCTTGTGTAAATTTGGAGCTGTCACCAAATGTACATCTTGTAGGTATTTAGCTGTAGGTGACCCAACAGGGCAAAAAACTATATATATATATATATATATATATATATATATATATATATATATATATATATATATATATATATATATATATATATATATATATATATTTAGCTGCAGTTAGAAATAAAAAACAAAACAAATACTTGCCTTTTAGACATTGTCAGTTGATATGTTTGGCTGGCACTCTGCCCGGTGTCTTTGCAGTCACCTTGAACAGGCTTTTTGTGTTTTTTTTAAAACCATTAAAAACTTGGGGAATTACACAGCAGATTCAACGCTAGAGGCTCAGATTTCAGATCATCTCTCAGAGAAACGCTAAGAAAAATATCCAGCAGTCTGCCCCTCCATGCAAAATACCGAGGATGGGGTGGAGGAGGAGGGGGAGGAGGAGGGGGAGGTCTGGGTGAAGGGTAAATGCTGCACTCATGTGGGGAAAATGAGCAGCGCCTCTTTTTGTCCTCTGGAGTCATATTACGGGACATGCGCAGCATCATGTGCTGCGTTCACGGCCCTCAACAAGCGGCTCTCTCTCTCCGAGTAAATTCAATAAAAGTGCTCAACAAAATAAAAAAAATAAAAGTGTACAGCAGCAGCATTAAGATTAGGCAAACAGACTTGAATTAAATGTTCGCCTCACTAATATAGAAGCCAAAAGCTATTATGTGTTTCTCTGCATCCACTCTGTGCATGTCAGAATGAAATATTATAAAAAAAAATTACTCCTTTGCATTCATATAACGTAAGTCATTCTGCAAATTCATTTTACATACAACTCATATGAAAAGCTTATAAAACATGACACACCGTAAAAAACAAAAACAAAAAACAACCTTTTTCAACCAAGAGACAAACAGAACAGGGACCTGACCTAAAACCTAACCTGAAATAACTTTTATACTTACTTTATTCAACTTCTATTCTACACACTGGACCTTTAAATACTACATTTACTTAACTGAGTGTTCTTAAGTGTTTTTTGTTTTGTTTTTTAATAATAAAAAGTTGTTTACACTAGGTCTGCTTTGGAGTCTTCATAGTTCCTACAGCACCCTCACATTCACCATAATTTTGGGTGAAAACTGTCAATTTTTATGACAAAAAAAAAAAAGGGTGGACCTCTGCGGAACCCCTAGTGGTCATGGACCCCTGGTTGAAGACCCCTGGCATAATCAATCAATCAATCAATTAATCAATCAAGCTATTTGTACAAAATGTGTAACACACAGTGCTTATGCAAACCGAGGAAGTGCTATCTCAACATGTTGCATCACTAATAATACATGTGATATATACACACACTTTATTTATCACATTTTTTTGTTACCTAAAAACTCTCCTTTTATATCTACAGTGGGAGCGGGTCCTCTTTCACGGAGGCCGCCATGTTGAAACCCAATGTTGTTATCATTATTATTATTATTATAATATTATTATACTAAGAAGATTAGGCGACTGCAATGCACATGCGATTGGACTACAAGATGCAGCATAATTAAATTAAAAACTTAATTGAAGCACCTGAGTGTTTTTTAAAATGTATTTATTTATTTATTTATTTAATAATAATTTTAAAAACGTAGTTTACACTAGGTCTGCTTTGGAGTCTTCATATTTCCGACGGCACTTAAACGCACCAGTCGACACACTTCGTCCGTTGGAGCCACTGAAGGAATCCAGAAGTTACCGGAGCCAAGTTCACATACCGTAACGAAGAAGGAGGAGTAACGGGCTTAAAACAAGGAGGGTGAACTGTAAGTATTGACTCCCTTACATAAATATCCGTCTCCTTTTTTTCCTCTCTCTCTCTCTGTCTTCTTCATACTTTAGTTTGAGTGTTGACAGGAAAGCGGAACTAGCTGAGCTAGCAGCATTTAGCTTCTTTTTTTTTTTTTTTTTTTAAACCGGACACGAGTTTTAGGACACGGACAGCGACTGTCAAGACAATGTAAGGCAACTTTAAACTATTTAACTTTAGTTTTATTTATTTTTTTGTTTGTTTTAAAGCGACTTTACCACTAAACTTTCGGTTGCGTTGGGTGTGGGTGACTCGGTTCGTGTTTCTCATTCAGACTAACGTCACCTGTTTATCAAGTGACTCGTTCAAATAAAAAGTGGCACAGCTCAGAAAACTTTTAGTCCCTCAAGGTTACGAGCTGTCAGGTGGACACGGGAATCATTAACCACCTGTCAGCTGGGTTGAAAAACAGCTGACACACTTTTTGTTTTTATACATAATATGTCATGATGGAAAATTAAAAGAATGACGTCATTGTTGTTTTGTTTACACAGGTGGGCAAGTCAAAACCACACATATTATATTATATTATATTATATTATATTAAATGTTGTGTGTGTGTGGAGGAGGATGTGATCACACAACAATGATGAGCATGAGAATAGGTGTGTGTGTGTGTGTGTGTGTGTGTGTGTGTGTGTGTGTGTGTGTGTGTGTGTGTGTGTGTGTTAGTGCAGTCAGATCTGGAGGAACAGGTTTGGGTAGAGGAACAAGAAATGTGTTTCCCTGAAGGACCTATTGTGTTAAGGCTGTTGTTGCAGTCGAAGGCGCTTTAACATGAGCAGGTATGTCCTTTTTTTTTTTTTATACTTGTTAAATTATTCCTCACACATGTCGTGTTGTGTGTGTTTCAGGCCACCCCCCTCTGGGTGTGTGAAGTGTGAACATGTACAGGGGTTTATACTGTTATCCAGTTATCCGATGATCGCACAGGGAACGAAACAATAAGGATAAATCAATATGCAGCGTTACAGAGAGTCTTTAATGCCACCTATGTTGTTGTTTTTTTGTGTTGACATGTTTCAAAAGAGCCGAGTATGTGTGAATTACAAGCTGCAAACTTGCCAAGTCCGAAAAAGCCTGTGTGAACCCGCTTTCCAAAAAAAAAAAAAGAAGAAATGCCGAGTCAACAACATTACATCCTCTGATCCGTCTGCCAAGCAGACTATCCATTTTCCCTGTTTTTTTTTTTTTTTCAGGATGTTAGTTGCTGCTGGAAACGGAGCTCGGAGTTCAGGGGTTATTTTAAAAAAACAAAAAAAAGTCACTTGAACTTCACAGGAAAAAGCTGCGCTTCCTGAATGCCGGTATCTGGTTAACCTCGTCCTTGAAAAGTCCATCTGCCACACGGCATATAAGCTTAAGTCTTATGATGATCTTGATCTCATGTTACCGTGTGCACCAGAGGCTGTCTGAGGCTGCCGTCACTCCTCCAATCATCCTGCGATGCTGGACCGCGTTGAAGGTCACTTGATGCACAAAATGAGACCTGGGATCTGTATTCGGATCTGCTAAACCTCTCCGAAAGGTAGCCGAGCTCGACAAGAGAGTCATTTTTTTTGAAGGTCGGTATAAAAACCGTTTAGTTTAAAACAGGAAAAACCTGACAGCCGGTTAATCGGCAGAGACGGCTGCTGCAGTGCATCTGTTACATTCAAGCCTTTGCCAATCAAGTTTTTACAATGCTGATGCTTTTTGCATCAACTGGCCAGAGCTGACATCATCACGCCAGAGCAGGTTTGCAGTATCTGGGAGTATAGCAGAAGCATACATCATATGCACGCTTCGACGGTGTTTGTGTGCGATTTACAGTCACGGCTCGTTCCGAACTGATTTAATCTGCTGACCTCTACTCCAAAAGGATTACCTGGGGAAAAAACACAGTGACAACACGCCGAGCACCTTGAGTTCTGTCTGCCGCCGCTCGTCGGCATAGTTGTAAGCACGAGAAATCAGCATCATTTCCTGTGAAAGCACCCACAGAGGTCGCTTCTGATTCACTTCTCTTTGCCGTGCTTTGTCTGAACTCCAGCGAAGTCCACTCCTCCTTTTGAAACCACAGAAAAAAATTACCGATTTCTTCAACAACCGGCTCTCAGCAGGCCAACCCCCTATCAACACTTCCTGCTGCTGGTTTACGGTAAAAGCTCCGCGGTGACGCACTCTTGCCTCATGCTTGCCCTGACTGTTGTATACATTGTGCAAGATTATTTAAAAAAAACAAGTTTTTAATCTGAACGCGAAGCCTTTATGAGGCTGCGGACGCGACCGACGTGTCCTGATACGATCATGTGATCCCGGGTACGGCTGTCGTATCTTTTTTCACTGAAGCTTTAATTGTTTTTTTTATGATTCAATAACACACTCAGAGCCATAGCTAAACTCGCGCAGTGTGGTCTGTATGGAGATCTGCCATGCTTTCAGTCAATTAAGCAGGTGTCTCCTCTGAAACACAATACCTATAGTAGTCCATGGATGAGAAGATAACCGTGAGTGTGTGAGATCTATCGTTGTGGTTGCATAAATAATCACATTTAAAAATATTAGGTTTTAAATTGTGCTGCAGTGTTATTGTACAAGATACTGTTTACGTTATGAAACACAAAAACTGATGACACAGTGTCACATTTTTACCTAATTATTGTATCAATATACCGTGTAAACATCAATAAAACGTGGTGATGCTTTGCTGCTTTGTGCATCGTTGTTTACATATTAGTTGCATATGAGAACGTTATTAATAATGATACGAATAGGTAGAGCT
The DNA here is from genome assembly GCA_004119915.2 of Collichthys lucidus. NCBI lineage: Eukaryota > Metazoa > Chordata > Actinopteri > Sciaenidae > Collichthys > Collichthys lucidus. Next base: position 26,020,458 of record CM014095.1, read on the forward strand.
GAGTCATGCACATTGATGTGCGTCAACAGCTGTGACGCTGGCGTTTGTTTATGTTGCTTTTATTTATTTATTTTTTTGGCCTTTAATGATAGGACAGCTGAAGATAGACAGGAAGCAGAGAGAGGGCGAGTGACAGTAAATTAGTTGTCCGATGCAGGATTCGAACCGATCACCGAAACCGAAATGATCACATCCCTGTTGCGGTAGTGTTAGTTAGCTAGATGCTGCATTTTCAAACCAGAGAAACACAAACTGAAGTGTGAACACTTTTTTTTTTTTTTTTTTTTAGAGTGTCTCAACAGAGTAATTGTTATTTTGTTCATTTCTTTATGCTTCTTTTAACATTGGTAACATTTTTCCTGTTTCTGCCCCCGTCCAGTCTCATGATTCTCATTTCCCTATCGCAGCCTCCTTATCTCCGTCCCCTCATCGTTAGCATACATTCTCCTAGCCAGACTGCAGCTAAGCCTTCCACAAACAGGGAAACGCTCCAGGCTCACTTAAATATAGTTTTGCTGCATCTTTTCGAAATTGATTTATGTTTCTTTTTATCAGCAGGCCCTGCTGTATGTGTTCAGACTCCCAACACTCCTCCGGGGGCAGGAGCCTGATTTGTTTAGGTTTTGCATCTCCCCTTTTTCCTCTCCACATGAGTGACGTGAACATACATCGATGTTCTCGTACAGTTAAATGTTAGGTCGATAAATGTGAGAGATCATACACTGAACAAATGGTCTACAGCAGTGAAGACTGTGCTGTAGCATGAGGCGTTGTGACTCTGATGTACTGTGTAATGTAGAAAATAAGAATTCCCATCATAACTTATCAGAGCGGAGGAAAAAGGAGACGGATCATTATTAGAAACTGAGAAAATCAATCTCACATTTTAGGATCTGTAACTAGTAATCACTGTTTTTATAATAACTAACATCTTTCAAATAGCAGATCTAAAAGGGTTCACTTAGAGAGATGACCAATATCTGCAGCTCCTCGCAGTTTTACGAGCTTCATAGCAGCAAGTTCGGGCTCATTGTTCAGCTGTGCTCTTCTGGTTCGCTCTTGCAGTTTTTCGTCTGCAATAAGCAGCAGAGGAGCTCATAAAATCCCTGTGTACTCTACATGCTCAGCACCTAACAGCAGACAGACATAGTTTGGGGACTAGCTGGTGAACTCGGTGGAGTATTTAGCGGCTCGAGAGCCAGATAGTTTCGCCAGGAGACAAATAGTGAATACAGGACAGTAAATATTGGCTTTAGATTCACCAGCTGACTCCAGATGAATCGTAATGTTGGTCAGTAACCTCTGGATGTGTAATGATCGCCCCATCATCTAGTTTATAGTCAAATATTTATTTTATTTTTGTCATGTTTATTTTGTGTTCATATTTAAAATTTAATATCAGCACGTCTGTTATGAGGCTATAATAAAAAATGTGATTGGCTGTTTTTTTCTGTCGATCAACTCCAATTTGAATATATTTCTAATTATTTAGGCTTCATGATTAACTGACGCCCTCTGACCTTTGAAACCTTTTCCTCTTCCAGGCCGCAGAATATCGAGCTCGGTGCAACGGGGGGAGCCGCCAAACAGGACAGCATCAACATGGACGACATGAGTGTGGAACAGATCACCATGAGGGCCAACCAAGTGACTGATGAGGTACTGAGACGCACAGAGAGAGAGAGATGAAACTTTTTTTTATTCAAAGGATTTTCTACCCAAAATATTTTAGTAACAAACGCCAAAATGATGCAGGCTACAGATGGAAGACGTGGTGAAACTGTGAGAACATAATGTTTGGAACATACTGAAGACAGAAAGGGATATTCAGAAGTTTATGTTGGTGCTTTGATACTTTTTCCCCCAAATAATTCTCTCTGACATTTCCCTGAATGGATTATGTTTTTTCTACAGGCAAGCAAACAGTATAGTGTAGATGGAAAATGAAGTAAATGGATATTTACTCTGATTTTAATTGAGATTTTCTTGAAAAAGAAAACATGTATTTCAAGTCACTAGTACAAAATGACATCAAGGAAACATCCTAGGAAATACTACAGCAGAAAAACCTGCGACCTGACTGTTCAATGTCAAAATAGCTGCTCTGGAAAAGGTCTATTTATTGTCTGTGGAGGATGAAAGTGACAACTTTTAACAGACGCCCTCCAAACCTGCAGGGCATGAGCATGTGATACTAAAAAAAAAGAGGTAGTATCTTTTTGAATTCATGACCAGAAAGACTAATACACATATGCTAATCATCCAGAAAGAGACAGTGAATTAGTTTCAGATGCGAAACTGCAGTTGTTTGAATTAAAATTAAGCTAAACTAACGTCAATGTGAGCAAAGAATGAGAAATCTTGAAGAGTGAGATGAAAGATTTAATCCCGCTCCCATGTCTGTACAACAGAGGAATGGCTAAAGGTTAAAAAGAAATAATCAACACATCTAAAGCTCACTAATTAACACTTTATATTTAGTTTGTTTACAAGAACAGAAGCTAATCTCAGCTGGCTTTAGTTTCATATGTACAGACATGAGAGCGGCAACAGTTTCCTCATCCAACTCTGATAACAGTTCAGAGGTGATCCGCTTCATCTTCTAATGTGTGTATTAGTTTGATTGGGATATTTTGATTCAGTCATGCTCATTAAATAATCAAGATTTAACATTTTTGTGGTTAAATAATCATCGTCAGAAGATTGTGGCTTATCCGACACAGCATTAAAAGGGCAGGAGCTGGGTAATTATATTCATTGCGTTCACCGTTGATTATCAAGCCTGACATTGATAGGAAGTGTGTGAAGCTTTACGCCTAATTTAGCCTGAAAGCTCCACGTACCCCTCTGCGGTTTTGACAGTTTGAATGTTGTCAGCTCATATCTAAGCGTTTTTATTATCAAGGAGATAATTGTTTAATCAGCACTCCGGGGCATCGTATGATCAGCCATCTGATTCAAATGGAAGCAAATTAGCTTACTCTAGCTGAGCTTGTAGCTGCGCACCTCAGCTTCCTCCCAACTGATCTGTCTGTGTGTCTCTGAATGTGTGTTTGCTGTCTGATTTAACCTGCCATGTTCTCTCTTTCTCCTTCTTCCTTCTGCTGCTGCCTGGTTGACTTAGCAGACAGGGCATGGGAGGGTCCTTCTGCTAGTGCTACTTAGTGTTTCAGGTATGAGTGGTTACCCAAAGCCGAAGCACGGTTCTGTATCAGGTAGGGCTGCCACGATTAGTCGCGATTATGTCAACGAATAAAATCGTCAACAACTAATTTAGTAGTGGGACCTCTTCCCGGTGCTGGCTGGCCTCCGCCAGGCGCATTTCCTGCGGGTCGGCATGGAAAGACTCGGGCCGAAGGTGGCTCACGGCTCTGTCCACGAGCTTTACAGCGCCTGCCCACCCGACCCTCTCCCGGACAGTCAATTTACGTATGATCCGATTAGTCGATTAATCGAAAAAATTATCGGTGATTAGTCGACTATCAAAATAATCGTTTGTGGCAGCCCTAGTATCAGGGCAACAGAAGAATTTGTTTTTAGCTCGTCTAACACATGCTGTCTTTAGAATTTCATGGCTGTTGTCCATGTCAGGCAGTTTAAAAATGGCTTCAGTCTTTGTGGCAAAGTTATTTAAATGCTTTTATTTCTGTGCTAATATCTAAATGGTACAATTTTTTTCTGTTTCAAAAGGCTCACGTGTCGTTTGCTGGAACCTGCACGTACCTCGCCGCAGTCTGCTTTTCATTTATCCCAAACAAACGATAAAAATATCGCACCATTGTCTGTATCTCAAACATTTGTCATAGCACCCCCAATCTGGAAAATTTGGCGAAAAACAGCGGTACGGGGCTTAATTAGCCAAGTTCAAGGATTCTCTGAGATGTAATGTAATGTTTATCCACCCAAGTGATGTTCTGGCCATGACAACAGAAACTTGGCTGAGTTTGACGCGTCGCTTCTCGCCAATTCTATGTTTGTCTTTTTCTCAACTCGCTGATGAATGTATTCCGAGCAAACATAACACAGAGGGAATGAGGAATCGGGTCCCCGCTCTCTCTCTCTCTCTCTCTCTCGTTAACAGTTCATTAGTGGTGGAAACAATGGAGTCATGCCCCGAGTCACTTCTGCGCTTTCGCTCCGTTCGGATCCTCTGCTCCCTGCACAGCACCTGCTATTAATAGAGGCACCAAGGCGTAACTCACCTGAACTGACTGCATTCCAGCTCGCCATCAACTTTTGTGCCTGCGCATGCATCATGCGTGTTTTTTTTTTTTTTTGTCAGTTCACTTTTGTGTGAGCCGAACCCATGTCGCTAGATCAGGAAGAGAGACAAGAAACTGTGGCAGAGCTCCAAATCAACACCACATACTCATAGGAACGATTTGAATATGCAGAGTTTTCACACGAGAGAGGTGACAAAAGATTTTTTAGCGTGTGGTTTAGGCCTGAAACTAAAAGATTATTACAAGAACATTCAGTTTATTAACACATAACTAGAGGAAGGAAAGAAATGCAGAAATCCTGAAACAAATTTCTAAATATTTGACGATTGAATCATTTCTTGGCTAATTGTTTCAGCTTTAGCGCAGGAGCAGCTCATGCCTGGTGAGAAAAAATCTTAATTGGAAGAATATCCAATAATTGTTTGGTCTAAATATCTTTGAAGAAACCAGCATTCACATTTGAGAAGCTGGAACCAGTGAATTTTTCTGCTTGAACAAGTAAATATCAAAATATTTGCCACTCGAATTCTCAACTTACACCAATTGATCAGTTGTAAGTTGTTTCAGCTCTACATTGAGCCAATAAAGTGGTGAGGAGTAGACCCTTTGTTTATACGTGTGTGTTGGGTTACACCCAAAACTTCTTCCTTTTTAAAAGACACAGAAAACAAATTGAATCTGAATTATGATTTTATAATATATATTTGTATCTATATAATCTTGGGTGATCTCCTGTCACAGGACAAACGGGCAGACTGTGCAGGGAACGAGTAATTCTGCAGATTCTGCATGTACCAGCAGTTTTTTACACCAATGTGGCTATACAACAATCTTACAGGATCTTAGAGACCCGGTTTGAAAGATTTGTTGCCGTTCAGTATCATAACTTTATGAATATTAATGGTGTAGCTTCCCCCTCTTATCGCGTATCTTTTCATTTGCCTTATCCCTCTTATCGTCTCCTGTTTCTCATTGTCTCCTTTAGTTAACTCCCTTTCTGTTGTGCTCTGTCTGTTTCACCCCGTTCTGTTTTTGTTTAAAGTTATTTAAAGAGCTAGACTCCAGACAGACGCCAGATAAATGTAAAAGCCTGTCTAGGTTTGACATCTGGTCCACCAGCATTCACACACACAGTGTCCCAACTTTTTAAAAGGAGCCAAACACAAATATGTATCAACCCTGAGGTTTGAATCCCATCAGTCTTTTTCTCCCGCATCATTCTCTGTGCAGACTCCTTTCAGATAAAAAAAAAAAAGTTTTTATTCACCAGCACCTCCTGTTTTCTCCTCCACAGTCACTGGAAAGCACACGGAGGATGCTGCAGATGGCCGAGGAGGTGAGACTTTAACAAAAGCACAGTGTGCATCATCTTACATGCAGCTGGCCAGAGCGTGGCTCCATGTGGGTTTATAGTTGGATGAAGATTAAGAAGTTATTATGAATCCATGACGATGTCAGTGATATGAATATTCTTTAAATGCTGATTTTTATATTGATGTAATAACAGATCTCACCTGAAAAGTTTATTTTATCCTCTCACAACAGAGTATTATGACCACTGTGATAATTAACTTCAGATTTTGACTATTTAATTTTGGGAAGTAAAACGCTGCTTCACTTTTTATTCATTATGCTTATGTATTTGGCTCGGTGAGTCAGTTCAATAAATAATCGACTGACTATTTCCATTCTTTTTTAAATTCTAAATCTGTCTGTGAACTTTTCATTGGTTCTGAATTTGTGTGACTCTCTTTTGTCTTTCAGAGCAAACAAACCGGCGTCAACACCATGGTGATGCTGGACCAGCAAGGAGGTGAATAATGAAACATGAACCCTGCTGGTTTTTATCTAGAGGTTTTCCAACTTTAAATCTTGTTTTATTTGTCTGAGCCTTTTTTTGTTCTTCATTCATTTTCAAAGGAATCCAGTAATGATATGCAAATCACACTAATGCCGTGCAACATAATATACATAATGCTTTTACTAAAACACACTAATGCATCCTTATGGATTGCTCTCTTCTGTTTTTTTGCCTTTTAAAGAAGTTTTATACGATTTCAAAGGAACAGATTTCCTTATTTTGATATCTGAGGCAGAAAATTCACAATGACGTGTTTGCTGAAGATGTGTCACAGAGTTTCTAACTTGAAGTTAAAGTCATTTGGGTAACTCTCCTCTTAGGAAACAGCGTTAAGTAATAAAACCAGGCAGGTTCTTGTAAAGCTGCATGTTAACATAAGCATCACAGTCATCACTTCCCTGAGGGAAGTAGCATTGAAATTAAATACGAATTATTTATTACAGTTTGTACAAGTATCAGCCACATGATAATAATTTGTTGGTTCTAATTTCTGTCATGAAATATTGTTGTGCCAAATTAATTTATTACTTTGTTGTTTTTTCTCAGGATAAGTTCTTTGTCTGCGTTTGTGCTTTTATTGTTTGTTCCTGCAGCTTATGTAAGCGCTGTCCAGGACATCAGTTCCCTGTTTAAAAATGTCCATTTGTAATTATTAGTTGTACTACCTGCAGTGTGTTATTTATTAAATTTTTTATTCATACGCATCTCATTTTCTGCAGCTGCGTTGACCCAGTTATTGACCCAATTTAGGAATCCTCACAGGGGTCATTAAACATTTTAAATAAATCCACTTTTAAAATGTACGAAAAAGAATCCCGGCTTTTAGGATGCACCCGGAGAAAAAGAGTGTGACATGACGCTGTGTGCCTGTCTTGTGTTTCAGAGCAGCTGAAGCGTGTGGACGAGGGCATGGACCAGATCAACCAGGACATGAGACAGGCTGAGAAAAACCTGACTGACCTCTCCAAATGCTGCGGCCTCTGTGTCTGCCCCTGTGACAGGTACACTGTACGCTCCGAGCCGCTGAAGGCTCCAAATCACTGTTGTGTGTTACCATGCTTGTCGCTGCTTTTTGTGTGTGTGTGTGTGTGTGTCATGAAAATGTATGGAGCAGGCATGTGGCTAGGCCGGTGTAAAGGAAAGAGTCAAGGAAGTTTATTTGATGGATACATTTATTTGTGTTGCAAAGTTGCGGAGTTATTTCAAACAATTGGTTCCAGAAATAAAAATCTTTTTCTTTTGCATAGACAATGTTAGATGACTGACAGTTGGAGCACCTCCACAGCTTGGTTACGCATGAAACTCCCTGTTCATCAATCATGAGCAGAAGAGTCGACCAAGCGTGTCATAAAATATGTTCTTTGATTTAAAATAAAAAAAAGTAAAGGTAGCGGCTCATGCACAAATGAGCATAGTGGTGTAAAACTGTCTTAAAAGTGCTGCTATCCACTTTAGGAGCATGGTGCTAATGAAATGAATGTTAAAATCTGTAGCTTCACTTTGGATGTTTCAGTTGTAGATGAATTCAGCCTCTGTGCCGACGTGTTTTCTTCCCGACTGCAACAACAACAGAGCATTTGAATTCTCTGCTGCTCTCAGTGCTGCCCCTCCCCTCTCTATTCTCCATAGCAACAGCAGCCAATGCTCATGGGTATTTTAGTATTTGGGGAAGTTCTCTGAAACCATGTAGAAGTAATAAAAATGTGTGGCCATTCCCTAAAACTACGAACTCGTCCTGGATAGCAGAACAGATCTAGAGTGTTTTTGGATGTTGTTAAAAGAAGAATGTGAATTTGTGGAATCGGCGACAGCTCTGTTATAACGAGACTGAACGCTTCCCTGACACTGCTGCTCATCGCTCAGGGCGATTTCACATCAACACAGCATGAACTCCATGATAACAGCTCGACATACGGAGGAGAAAATCCTTTTTTTATGTCAAATGGGAATGTTGTGGTCAAAAAAATGCCAATTCAGGATTCCCAGCGGTTTAGAAATGAGTAGGGAACGTGACACGACAGGTGCACTGCTCTGTGCTGAGCATACCTAAAACTACTCTCAGACAACACCATATCGTATGCAGTGTCAGTGTGTGTGTGTGTGTGTGTGCACAGTAAGAGCATATCTGGTTCTAAACATGAAAAAAAAATCTCCCCAAAATGCTTTCACATTGGAAAAGAAGATTCTATGACGATTACCAAAAGATAAGGTAGGGAACCTTTAAATTCTTCATGATTAATCTGTGACTGTAGCCGACTTTTATATAGAGGTCCATGTGGTTGCAGATCAGTTAACATTCTTCTATTTTTAAATGTTATATTATTTAACACATCCCCCAGATTTTTTGCTTTTTAGTGACCTTGCTTTTTTTTATTTTTCTTTCTCCAGGGTGTCATCAATCGAGCACGACCAGCGATACAAGCGTACCTGGGGTATCGGAGGAGGCGACGGTGAGGTTGATTCCAACGGCGTGAAAATAGTCTCGAGGCAGCCCTCGGGTGTGCGCAATGGCCAGGCTCAAGTGAACGCCGCAGCGCCCTCGGGCCCGTACATCAAGAGGTGGGGGTCATCGTTTCGCTTCCCTAAGAATCCTTTTTTTTTTTTTTTTTTTTTGTGGTCACTCGTGCTAGTTAAAACTTATTCCACATCCGTGGTGCAGGATAACCAACGATGCACGGGAGGATGAGATGGAGGAGAATCTGGACGCAGTGGGCAGCATCATTGGCAACCTGAAAACCATGGCTATGGACATGGGCTCGGAGATAGACAAGCAGAACAAACAGATCGACAGCATCACTTCCAAGGTATGAGCCCGAGATGAAATGACCTTTCATGAACTGTCTGAGTTTGTCTGATCGCTCTGTCACCGGAACTCGACGATTCTTTCCAGAATTACACGTCCTAAAATTAGAAACATCTAAACTCGCAGGATTAGAATTATCCGAGCTGTCTCAGAAAACCAGGGCGAGCTTGACGGCTAAATTAAAGGTGTCCTGTGGAGTTTTTCACTTTGTTTTTACCTGTGTCCACCTGTGTTTTGTCCGCACCATGCATGTGAGAACCTGCCCGTGGTTTCACGCCGTTCCACTAATCGACAGTCGGCTGCGGTAATGTGGAAAGAAAAAGAATCCGGCTTTGCAAAACAAATCTGGATTTAAAAGATTTTTTTTTTTTTTAAATCAGCCGTGCGAAAGTTTTAAGATAAAATAAAATGCATTCAGAATCTTCCAGGATTGCCAGTTTGCTTTGTGGTGGGAAACCATGCGTGTAAATATAACTTTAAATTCCTGGAAACACCACAGGGCCGTTGTGAAGCAGTGCATTTAAACTAAAGTAGAGTTTTCTGTCCAGTGTTCTTCATCAAACTCTTTTAGGTCCAACAAACATGTTAAATAGGTTTCCTGCCTCCATAAAACATTTGCAATGCAGATGCTGCTTTGTTTCCTGCACTGTTTATTTCCGTGTTTACTTGGTAACGGCCTCTTCCACAGGGAACCTTTTTAAACTCAGCGACTCTCCAAATAAAAAAAAAAGAAAACAGGCTGAATGTTTGTGTCTTTTCTGTCTTTCAGGCGGAAATGAACAAAGTTCGCATCGATGAAGCAAACCAGAGAGCCAACAAGCTCATCAAGTAGACAAGGAACGCTGCGTCTTCCGGTTTTATCCATCAACCTTGAGCCTCTGTCGCCACATCTGCACACACACTCTCTCACACACACACACACACACACACACACACACACACACACACACACACACACACTGCCTACTCGTGCACATGCACAAACACACACAAGCAATTCAGGTTGGAGGAATATATATATTTTTGCCCGCGGTGTGCTTACCTTTACTGCACTAAGATGTGAGTAGAAAAACATTTATACATTTTATAAATTGACCGCCACCGTCACACCTCTTTGACTCATGTACTCATAGTTATGCTGGACTTTTTGAGAAGTGGCGCAGGCGTCAGAAACCGCAACCAAACCGGAAGTGACTGACGGCCTGTCGCCGCTGTTTGATACCAAATATCCACCAGGCCTGTTGTATCAGATCTCGACATTCACGGGAAGGGAAGTAGCACAGGTCAGCTGCTTTTCTTTTCTTTCTCTTAAAGTCAACAACTATGAAGCGTCTCCCTTTGTCTGTGTGAATATCTGAGGTCATAAATCTAATACTGCAGTTGATTAATTTATGCGTCACCCCTCTGAGCTACATCTAGTTTAATCATAAACATGTTAACAGTGTCTTCCTCCTCAAATTGGTTTAATGTGTAATTAAGTTTATTGTATCATGTGTATTATTGCTTATTTAATTATTCTCATCAAGCAGAAATGACTTGTGAATAAAGTTGTTGTTTTGTTTTTTTAAACACTTTGTTCTCATGTCATTTTTGCCTTTTCAGATGTTAAAAATAAATAAATAAAATAAAATAAAAAAAGTCATATTGTGCTTTTGGAGTGAGTCATGGCGAACGCTTTTCATGCTGGAATTCAAAGCACCTACCCCCGCATGAGCAATTTAATGTTTTCATTTTCTGGCTACTGTGAAGTCAAAGGTGTTCGAACTATTTGAAATAAATAAATTGAGGCGCTGACCTGGTGTTACACACTTTTTAATATATATAGCAATCGCTCGTCCTTCAGATGTGAAACATCATGAGCATTGTTCATCATCATGGCATCTCGTTTGCTTTATGATAACACTGAATATGAGAAACAATAAGTGGTTGAGTAACAGTGCGTGTGTCATCGGTGGATCAACTGCTGTACTTCATATTTAGTCTCTCCAGGTTTTTTTTTCCCCCCACTCTGATCGCAGTGTTGATGTAAATACTGAAACATACCGTAGCTGTTTATTCATCGCCTACACTCACGTACTCTTTTCTTCCGTTACCTCCTGGTTAATAGAGATGTATAGCACCCGAGAGAGCGTTTAACAGCCTATGGAGGGTTCCTACACAAGTCTGCTAATGTGCGGGGAAAATTAATTTGATAATTACTCCGTGAAAGAATGAAAACGAATGTTCGGGTTCTGAAGCACACGGCTGTACGTTGTTAAATCCACTATCATTTCTCATATCAGCTCTCTGGGTCATTATGGTGTACGCAGCGGTTTTGTCATAATGAAAACGAATCTTAAAGTTTGAATTTTCGAAATAGAAGACTGTGCAGGAACTCCTCCTCGAAGGCTTTTCTAGATCTGTGGTTGTGTTGTAACAGCCATTGTATCACAAGCCGCTCCTTCTTGCATCTATTGTGTAAATGGCCAGTTTCCACAGCGGAGCTGCGGTAAAATGATAATATCATAGCATAATTTGTTCTGTCAAAGCCGTAGCCGGGGCTGAGGAATTACTGCTGGCAGCCAGAGACAAAAGCATATATGTAGAGGAATGATGTTTAAGGAGTAAATGTAGAAGAAGAATACATCCCGGCAGGCTCTGACAAGGCCTCGCTGTGGAAAATCGTCTAATGATAAAGTAACGCCATATGCTGAAAGTATCTCTCGCACACGTCTCCTGGCTCATTTGTTTCGAAGAAATATGATCATTTTGCACGCTCCGCTGCAGGCGTACACCTATTGAGTTTGTAAAAGATTGAAATGAACTGTTCTTCAGGGCTTTGTGTTGCTATAAGTGATCATCCTCAGCCCATTACTTGTCAGCTGAGATCTAATTAGTCTGGCCTGAGGCTGCCTCCACGTCTTCAGGCTGTTTATTCATTGTTGTACCAACAGCCGCTGGAATGTCTATTTTTGAAATATGGAATATAAACTCGGTTTAACAAAGTAAAACTGCCTTTCGTTTCTCTTGTGTAATTGTTTGTACTCAATAAATCTATTTTGAAATTCATTTTATTGCACCTTTTTTTTATTATGATGATGAAATTGCACAACATGACGATGAATTTTCAAAATCTAGTAAACGTCAATGAGTCAGCCGAAACTTTTTTTTTTTTTTTAGTTTCAGGAGTTTATTTTAAAGTTTATTCTCTGAAAATTTGATACTTCTTGTCAACATTTTTTTGGGATATTTTACATAGCTAGAGAGAGAGTACAAAATGCAGATTTTAAAAACCACTGAACAGAAAATGCAGGTAGGAAAGGAGTGAACAAAGTGGATGTAAAGGAAGCGTCAGAATCTTGAGTTGTCGATTTAAAAAAAAAAAAAACTGAATACACGTGATGCAGTTTTCTAATAGTGGTACTTGTTCTGTCTTTCTTACAAGAGGATCATACACTTGATTTCTGTAAAATAAGCTCATCGTGATGCTACCACACTTCTGTTGAGCTGAGCAGTCTTGTTTGTCTTTCCACACCCAACTTTCTTTTATTTTTATTGAGGTCACAGTTGGATCATAGTTCAGGGACGGAGCCCACAGTACAAGGCAAGACGGCTGTGAGTGTGTGATAAATGAACATCTATAAACGCAGTTCAATATACTGTACATACTCTGTATTCCCTGTATGTATCGATTTAAAATCTATAATGGCTTTGTTGTTTAAATGTACCAAATTCTGGCTTCCTTCATATTGAAGACACGTTCCCTCAGCTCCACACTGCCACTGTATGATCCTCGCCTTCAGAGAGAGAGTTGCCAGGTCCTGTTGTGTGGTTTTGGAAAAGCAGTCAAGATTCATCCGACCCACGGCTTGTCCTAAGACTTTGGCTAGTACTGTAAAAACTTTTTTTTTAAATAATGTTCCAGGCTCTTAATTTATTTCACACCTGGTTTAAATTCAGGTTGGCTGTGATTTGACACTCAACATTTCTTGTAAATAAATAAATCTAGTTTGTGAGGGCGGAGGGGTGTTCCATAAAGCCGGATTGAAGTCACCGTGGGGACGTATGTTTCTGTCACAGACTTAGATTTCTGAACCGGTGTTACAATCAATCTGCCAGACTGAAACAGTTTGTTTTCTTTGGAGTTCCTCCTGGAAGGTTCCCGGAGTCAGTTTGGATTACATGTCAGATTTTTTAACCTGAGCAGCATTTTTAGTTTTTAAAAAATGCTAATTATCTTATTATAGGACCCCAGATAATTAGATTTCAAAGCAGTTATTATGCATCTTATAAATCTATACATACATTTGAAAAAGATTTTTTTGATTTTTGTGGTTTTTCCGCCTCATGTTTAATTCACGCTGGTCCATTTTCTTCCGTATGAATTCCGGTTTCAGTTTGTCGCCCCTCTTTATGAAACACCCCTCAGATATACGCTGACAGAATATATTTGCAACGCGTGTCTCTACGAGCCAAAGTTAAAGACAAATAAGGCAGGTCAAGTTGGTCTTGATTTGAAGGATTCAAGAATATCACAATAGCACCATATCAAACGAAACGTAAAACATACCTCATGCATCTGTAGATATATATAAACTGTATATGTATATATGTTGAATGAATAGATATGAAATTCAAAGGGTTCAATACACAAGTGTTGGATATATTTCAAGTTCACAGAAATAACTACTGCCACAGTCCAGTTAAAGAACACAGCCTGGACCTAGATCTATATTCAGAACTGACTGATTTGTCATATGAGTTCAAATCAGTTCAAATCTCAACAGTCAAACTATTCACAGTGCATAGAGCATTTAGTTTGCATGCCTGCAATTATCACTTGGTGCGTGTGTGTGTGTGTGTGTGTGTGTGTGTGTGTGTGTGTGTGTGTGTGTGCGTGTGTGTGTGTGTGCGTGTGTGTGTGTGTGCACTGTACAGCGCTGCACTACGGTTTGCTCAAGTCTTTACGCCGCATTTACATAAAGCTCCATAAAGCCAAGTTAAAGTCACTCTGCTTCCAAATTCAAATAGCACAGTATTACAGTTCACAACCATTGTTATAAGGCAGATAAATAAAAAGTACACCGTGGTACTTCTTTGAGTCGCCCTTATGTTCATTACAGGCCTTTCATATCATATTTGTACATGGCTATATCAAAGCATGCCGTACCGAAGCGGGAAAAATTGTAAGAAAAAGGAAAAAAGTTTTACAAACATTCTTTGGTTGAGTGTGAAAGGAGCATTCCTGTGCTTTAATTTAATGCTTTGAATTTGGCATTTGTTAAAAAGAAACTAAAGAGTGGACCTTTGCAATGATACGCTGGCTAAAATACAGGCGAAAGAGTGATGGCTTTAACCTAAGCTACAATATTTATGTTAATCCTCGCTAAGTAATATATAAAAAAAATCAATCTAGTGGTAAAAAGCTCGCTCTGACTGATTGTACACAAATACTACTTTCTCTTTCCAGGTTGCCCCGGCAACCCCTCCATCCTCCATCCCTCCCAGTGGCCTTCCCGCGAATCTCCTTTTCATTTCTTCTTGGCAAAGCGACTGAACTTCTTCTCCTTGTCTTTCTTGCCAGAGCTGGGCTCGGGGAGGGCAGCCGAGGAGGAGGTAGAGGAGGTGGAGGGAGCGGGCAGGCTGTGGGCTTTGGCCCCTGAGGGCCCCGACGCCTCCTCTGCAGCCAAGGGCTGAACGGCCTTCTCCATGGCTTGGCTCCAACGCTGGAGCTCCTCCTAAAAATTAAAACACAGAAGCTTACAAAGGGAAGTCTACCTCTGGAGGGGCAAGTGTGTGGGTCTGTTTGTGTAAATGAACGAGTGCATTGGTCACATACTGAACAATGAAGCTTTAAATAAGGTTAATATATGAAAACAACCTTCTACTTTCAGAACTAAATGATCCCTGTAGGGCAAACAAGAAATTATGAATAACCTTGTTAATGTCAGAAAGAAACTTCAAAATAAAACATGTATCCACTGTTATGCGGCATCAAACCCTGCGACCGCTTCTTAGCGTGAGGTCAAAGGTCATAAAGCCAGAACATTTTGTCTCGTGTGACTCATGAAAAGCTGCTAAAATTATTCAAATCAAGTCAAAACTCACGTCATCTTTACACTGGAACAAATATTCATTGCCGTCTCCAAGACTGTGGGAGGGAAAGAAAGAAAGAAGTTAGACATGAGAGAAGGGAAACAAGTGGAACTGCACTCAACCAGTATTAAGACACTTAATTAATACAGTTTCTTTCTTACACAAAATAAAAAAAGAAATAGAAATAGTCCCCCAAAAAGATTCTCACCGTAGTTTGCAGACGTGCTTCTTCTTCTTGTAGTTCGTGAGGATCTCCCAGCCGGCGTTACCGAGAGACAGCGGCTCCTGATGCATCGCGCTGTGGCTGTAACTCTTGGCGTCCTTATAGGTTGAGAGCAGACCCGGCTTCAGCACGCAGTACAGGTTGTTCCATGACCTGAAGGAGGAGGAGGAGGACGGAGAGCTTTAATATTGATCATTTCAGGTAGCTAATTTCTGGCAATAATGCAAGAATCAATTTCAATTAATTTTCAATTAGGAGAGCCGGGACAACATCGCCGTTCCCGTAGGACTTAATCCAGTTAATTAGAAATAAGGAGAGCAGTCGGTGCAGCTCTAGAAAGTCAATCAGGAGGTAAGAAGTAAAACAAAAACTCTGTGAGCTCCTTGTGTATTGAAAAAAATAACTTGTAGCAGCTGGAATTTCAGGTTAAAAAACAAGAGTTAATAATCTAGCGGTAGCGTAGTGGGTTAAGCGGCCGCCCCGTGTGTGGAGGGTGTAGTCCTCGCTGCAGCTGGCCCTGGTTCGAATCCTGCATCAGACGGCTAATTTACTGCGTGTCACTCCCCCTCTCTCTGCTTCCTGTCTATCTTCAGCTGTACTATCAATAAAGGCATAAAAGGCCAAAAAAAATCATCTTAATAAAAATTAATTTCCAGGTATTGCTGATGTTTTTGTACATTTACATGTGATCCATCAGCTCCTCGTTGACCTGTGCATGTCTGAAACGCCCAGAAAACTCAATAATAATAATGCTAATGTGCTTTTTAAAAAAATCATATCTCAAAAACATGCTGCCTGCTGATTTAAGTTCCCCAATTTCACATTTTCTGGATTGAATTTTTTATGTTTTAGATGCGAAATGTCTGTAATTAATACTCCGCTAGGGGTTATTACCATATTAGCAAATACAAAGGAATTAGAACTATAACTTGCTGGCAAACATTTCACTAACATGTAAAGCAAAATCACCTTTTACACAACACCTGCTGTCTAAAAAAAGGACTAAGCTCCAGCTCTAGACGTGTGCTGTATGACATGCGTCGTGCTATAGCTGCAGAGTTCTAGTTAATTCTTTCCGCAGTCACTGCTTTCCCTTCCGTTCCTTTCCGATCTGAGAATAAATTGGAAAACTTGCTCCAGCTGTTTAATCCATCACAAAGAAAATGAACTCTGCGTTCATTTTTGTTTTGTTTATATCGCTGTTGCAGATTGATTTTCAAAAGTCTGAGTGCAATATGTGAGGTAAGTTGAAAAATAATGCAGGCTTGATGGATGAGAGGAGGTAGGTGATTTTTCAAGCGCGCTAATGGATTTTCTAACATAGAGAAATGGATGGAAGCAAGTTAAATGTCCGGGATGTGGACAGCAGATGACGTGAAGACGTCGTTAAACAGCGCCGCGCTCCTTCATCTACCTGTTGGAAGCTTTCTTTCCTGAGGCCTCCGTGTCGTGTTTGCGAGCCAGCACGCCCTCCAGCAGCACGGTCTGGGCTTTGGTGGGCTCGAGGGGAAGGGTGGCAGCCCTCTCTGGTTTGTCAGGGAGCATCACTGAGACAGAAGGATCCAACTCCAGAGAGCCGCTCTCTCTCATTTCCGACTCGATGGGGACCGTGGAATCACCGGCCGTCCCCTCCAGAAGACCTGAACTGGGCTCAACTGCACCAGAACCAGACTGGTGGAGGAAACAAAATCAAGAAAAACAGAATGAGACAGAGGGAAAAATCTCAAATAAATCAACAGTTAACATGAGTGATTGGAGAGGATAGCAGAGCAGAGCATGCCCTTGAATTATGTATCCATGATTATTCATACATTCTTCAAAGAGGGTACTCAGCGGAGTCAAATGTAGTTTGTTTTAGAGAAAGGAAGTCAAGGACCTCGTTTAAACACAGGCGTGGTACGGAAATAGCACAGAGGAGAGGCTGATTTCCCTTTTTTTAAATATGTCGAGTCTCTCAACCGGAGGTCATGATATGATAAAGCAACAGAGGACACGAGCTGAGTGAGTGTAGCTACTAACCAGAGTCTGTTCCTCCATCGTGTACATTTGCGAAGATTCCTCTACAAAGCCGGTGTCTTCCCTCCTGTGGGAGAGAGAGGGCAGCGCGGGGTCAGCGGGGTGAAGAACAATGTGAGAGAGAAACTGTGCTGTGCCTGCATGAATGTTTTAAGGATGAGGCTCGTCAACAAATCTAGTTCAAATACTTTAAATATAGTCTTTATGATAATTTTAAGACACTGACCTCTCCGGCTTGTGTGTTGCTGATGAGGTCAGTGTTCATTTGTTGTCTCTACTTCATTAAAACGAGTCTTAAAACTGTCATAAAGACCAGACTGTGTGTATCCTTTAAGAGGATTTCTGTCTGCATCTTGTCTGGCGTATGTGCGTACCTGCTGTCTTTATCTGAGCGCAGCTCGTCTTTAATGAACTGCTCCATCTCCTGCTGTTGATTCCTCATCTCCAACAACTCCAGCTGCAACACAACGGCACACTGGAATCAGTACTTCATCCATTAATTGCTTCAATTTGGAAACATAATATGACCCGACAGATTGTTATATACCGTGGTGAGGCGCTCCAGTGCTGAGAAGCGCTCTTCCCACGTGGCGGTGGACTTCTCAAAGGCCTCGTGCCTCTTGATGAGTTTCTCCACCTCGTCCACCGTGTAGCCCAAATCTTTACTGGTCACGTAGGGCTCCTGGGCGATCAGCCAGGCCTCTGCCACCGAAGCGTCGCGTGCAAACTGACACACCTCCAGCACTGCAGGCGGAAAAGACGTTTAGAGTGTTTATAATGTCGTACAGTAAAACCAAGTTTTCATTAATATTAATGCCGTTCATACATCACCATCCTCCCATCTGCAAACAAAAGTCAAGACTTTGATTAAGGTTAGATTTAGGCTTCTTTGGGAATTGCACATATGGAAATCTGTGAGGACATTTCAGAAGGTGGAGATATTTTGGACATGGCGGATATTTTTAGGAAGGCAATGACATCTTTCGGAGAACGAGGACATTCTGTGAAAAGTGGCAGTTACAAAGTGATGGCATTTTTTTTTTTAAAGTGATGCAGGTTTTTTTTCAATTTTTGGAAAATGAGGACTTTTTAGGAATGTGGGATAACGTTTAGAAAGAGAAGACAACTTTCCAAAATAAGGACTTTTTTTTTTTTACAAATTAAGATTTGTACAAAATGTGGACATTTTTGGGGCGGTCGGTAGCGTAGTGGGTTAGGCGGCCGCCCCGTGTGTGGAGGCTGTAGTCCTTGCCGCAGCTAGCCCCGGTTTGAATCCCTGTAGCTGTCCTATCATTAAAGGCATAAAAAGCCCCCCAAAAAAATCTAAAAAAAAAAAATATGTAGACTTTGTATAAAAGGAGAGCATTGCTACACAGTGAGGAAATGCTTAGAAGACATATTTTTGGAAAGTAAGGATAATTTCAAATTTGAAAAGTGGGATAATTTTGGCACAGTGATGATTTTATACTTCTTTTTTTTTAGACATTTTTTTAGAGACGTCAAAACTTTTGGAAAGGGCAGATTTTTTTTGAGCGAGGATATTTTTAGGAAATTTGACTTTGGAAAATAAGAACATTTTTTAAAAAGCGAGGACATTTTTTATCATAGTGAGAGCATTTTTTCAGAAAGCAAGGACGTGTTTTGGAAGGATAGAATTTTTTTACGGCGCAATCATTAGAAATTATTAATTATAAGAAGAGATTTTGAGTTTGCAAAAGTTTGGGACATATATGAGCTTCCACATGAGTTAGTCATAGTTTCAGGTTGGGTTGTCTAATATAGATTTGTAAAACAGAGGTTATACTCACAGAGCCTGAGCCAGTCCCATCTGTCGTCCCACTTGAACATCATCTCCTTCCTTTTCTCCGTCAGCTGCACCAGCTTCTCCTTGATCTGACACAAGCGGTTACATATCAGCATTATTAAACAAACTCAGCCCCAGGACTGACTATCATCCACTACGAATTAGTATTGTGAAGTAATTAACCACATGTAAAATTCAGGCCAGGGTCAATTACTCATTTAAATTCTTATGGCTTTTCCATTTCTAATTAATGTTTGCTTTATAGTCTCCCCGATGAGTGGAAGATGAGGGGGATTTTTTTCTTTCGTGGCGATCCGATTGGTTCCATTGTGTCAGAGCAGAACAATCACTCCCATAAAAGTAATTAAATCTAATGAAAGCAGCAATTTGAGGCCCGGCTGAGGGTGGAAAGGAGCTGTCTCTGCTGTCGAGGCCTTACCTCAGCAGAGTCTCGGTGCTTGCGTGTCAGCAGGGCCTTGCCGAGGTCCATGCAGTCGGTGAATTTTGCTCCCCTGGCCTCGATCTCTGAGCGGATCCCCTGGTGGTACTTCTGCAGGAGCTCCACTGATGAGACGTCCCTAATGGAGAGGAACAGAAGGATGTTAAGTGATAACTGGTAATGCAAGAAATGTATCTACCTCTGTTGGTCGGGTCTGGAACTGCATCAGCAAATTTACAGCTGGCCTCATAAATAAAAGCACGGGACCCCCCGTACACACGTTAGATTAATGCTACGCTGTAAAGTTATCTAGCACATTGTAAATATAATTTATACTTATTACTGTCATATTTTGTTTTCTGTTTCATTTATAAAAATGCTTAAGGCTTCTTGCAGTAATTAACTTGCTTTAATCTTTATTTATTCATTCTCATACTTTGCTTATTCAGCAATACACCACGGCAAATTCCCAGCATTTGGAAAAACCTACCCTGCGACAAACACAGACTGTGAGTCTGTTGTTGTGCTATATAAATTCATATTTGTTAGATATGGAGATAGTAAAGTTCAAAATAAGGTGCACGATTTTATTTTATACAATAAAAAAATGAGCCGTGTTGTTACTTGGCTATGAATATTAACACCAACAAAATAAAAGTGTCCAATATTTTTTTTGAAACTTATTTGAATTTAAAAAATAAATAAAAAAACAACAACACTCAGAGGGCAAAGTTTCAGGTTTGTTTTCCAGCTTCTCAGTCAGTTTTTATTTTTATTTTCAGATTTCGGCAGTTTGAAAAAGGCAGAAATCAATGTCGATATATTTTTGAGGTTCTTTTTTTTGTTGTTGTTGTTATTAAATTATTTAGTTGAGCCGATATCTTATTACTAAGTAGGCGTTGTTCTTCAGTTTCCACCTACTACTCCCTGCAAACAGCTTTTTATCCAGGTGGCGGTTTTCTTTCTCTACCCACAAAATAACGACTGTCCAAATATTAGTAGACGATTGAAATTCATGTGAGTTAAAGGTAAAGCTGAAACACTCAAAGACAAAGTGTTGGGTCTGTTTTTCTGCCGTCTGAACTGGATGTTCCCTCTTGCAGTTTGTAATTTGCATAAATCAATGTTGGCATTAAGCTGAAATTGACTGCACGGATATCTG
Organism: Collichthys lucidus; assembly: GCA_004119915.2. Taxonomy (NCBI): domain Eukaryota; kingdom Metazoa; phylum Chordata; class Actinopteri; family Sciaenidae; genus Collichthys; species Collichthys lucidus. Next base: position 26,041,064 of record CM014095.1, read on the forward strand.
ATCGAACTGTGAAGTCCTTGTGCTCACCTGGGTTTCTCCTGAGTCTCTATCTGCTGGATGATGCTCTCCATCCAGGCCATCAGGTCTCGCACCATGGTGAAAAAGCGGAACTTCTCAGCCGTGTCCACCAGTCGCGCCCTGCGGCCGTCGCAGGCTTCCAGCAGGCCCTTCCAGGCTTCCACCACCTCTCTCTCCGTGGCCAGGATGTTCTCCGCTTTGCTCCCTGCATACTGGGCATGGAGGCGTGAAGCCGTGTCCTGGAACTGTTGGACCTGGAGGAAGGACAACCAGGAGTCAAACCAGTCGCACAAAGATGTGTCATTATTGCCTTAAATCCGAGAATATGTTACATTTTTGTAACATAACAACCAGTTCGAAAGCCAATCGTGGTCCAGTATTAAAAGCTTTACGATGAAAAGTATTTGCATTTATTGATTGAGACTATTTAACTGAGAGGAGGAGAATTTTTAACTAGGTAATTGACCAAAACATTTTTTAAATTCTTTAAATATGTCTCTTTATCAAGGAGATATTTAATTAATTACATCATGAGAGAAGGAAAATGTAAAGTTTTGTGAGACATGAGACTCGGACTTGTTGCTCAAATTAAACAACAAATTGAATTTAATGTGGTAAATATTCAAAATACTTTTTTTTTTTAAAGGCAGAATTTATAGATTTTTACCACTTGGTGGCAGCAGGAAATTAAATAAAATAAAATTTTAATATTGTTGCATTATAAAGTTGTTACAATGAACGTGTTAGCAGACAGTCGCCTGACATAGAGTAACATTAGCATTTCTTTTTTTTAAAGTAATGTCTGCGGACACCTGGTGACCTGGCATGTCTAACATTGGCTCTCCTTTTGGCTCTATTTTGGTCTCCACCACTTTCCAGGAGGGAAATATGCTTCTTTACTCGCTAACTTTGTCCGTCTGTAACATGTAGTACTTTTATTAGAGCTCTTTGTTGATCTACAGCAGTGAGCGTGAACAAAAATAGTGAAGTTGTGGGATGGAAAAACCAAAACATTGAGCTGAAAGATGCTGAAACGCCATACGAAAAACTATATATTACATATTACATATAAATCTATGGGCTCATTCCAAAGCAAAGAGATGAAGAGGCTGATGATAATGAAGGAATCACCCTCCTGGACCACCGTTCACAGGTTTTTACAGTTCCAAACACTTCCACACGTTTCCCCTCTAGAATAAACCATCAAAGTTCTTCCATAGGCTGCTGCCTGCTGTGTGTCAAACAGCTGATCCCTTGCACTGTACCTGTTTCCCCAGAGCGGTGATGTCTCTCTCAAAGGCAGCGTGCATCCTGTGGAAGGACTCGGCTTTGCTGAAGTCCTCTCCCACATCATCGGGCAGCTCTTTCTGCTTGTCGTGGATCTGAACCACGAGCTCCTTCCCGTCATCAAAGTACCTTTAAAAAAAGAAGAAGAAGAAGAAGAAGGGATCGATGTCTCAGTCTGTGTTTATCATCAGCACATTTATCATCCTACAGCTGTAATCAATGTTAAGTTGTCATGCTCATGTTGGATTCTCTGTGACGGTGGATTCTGGTTTGACGTCGTTAGTTGCCTCAGATATCAATATTATTATATCATTCACACGTTCTGCTGCATCACAGGATTAGACATGAAATCTTAATTCCATCGATCCAGATAACCCGGCACGTCTGCTCGCAGCTCGTCAGCTGCGATCGATGCTGTTTTCCTTACTTGAGCAGGTCGTAGGATGTTGTGAGGAGCTGAGCGCGGGTGTCGATGAGCTCCAGCAGATCAGCCCAGCTCTCATTGATGGTGTCCTTCCACTCCGCCATGGTGGCCGACTCGGCGTGACCGGCTTCGATCAGCTCGTCTATCGTCTGGTTGACGAGGTCCACCCGCGCCTGACCCACCGTCCCCGTCTCCCGCGCAAACTCTCTGAACTTATCCCTCAGAAGCTGAAGGGAACGGACAGGGACAGATAAGAGCAGGAGAGAATAAATAAGTCTTAACGGAATAAAAATGTCTCATGTTTTGCATGATAGATGCTTTTTTAAACTTGATTTAAATACCCAGGATTATGCAGTGATTGCTCAAATCAAACATCACATGGTGAGTTTATCGTTCGTTTTGTCATTTCCTCTTTAGTTTTTATTTTTCAGTTACCGTTAATGTATAAATTCTAGTAAATAAGCATAAATATCTTATCGAAGATGGCTTTATATACATCTTAAAAAACACATGCAGCTGTATTTTGGATATGATGCAGCGTCATACAGGTTAATGCCGAGTGCCTTAATCACGGACTGACCAGTTGCTGTAAACAGACTAATGATAAAACCAATAAAACAGGTAGAAAATAGATTTTGACGCTACAAAATCTGCCAGGAAACCAATTAAAAGGACTCTTCTTCTGGTCCTGGTCAGCTGTTGAGAAGCAAAGTTTGGATTTTTTTGTTGTTGAGTAGACCAGATTAGACCAGGACCAGGAGGCGAACCTTCTCAAGGGAGCAGAGCAGAGCAGAGCAGAGAGAGAGAGAGAGAGAGAGAGAGAGAGATTAGGCAATGATACTGCATGAGGTGAGAGAAAAAGATTTTAGAGTCTGGCTCGATGATTTGGCCGCTCACCAACACAGTCAACAGTTGGAGCAGCCGTGGTCGTGACTCACAGCTCACGGAGGCAATTAAGGTACTTTAAAAACCCTTTAGTGCCTGATTGCATCCAAAATTGTAGCTCCTCGACAACTCAATGAACATTTTCACCCATAAATCCATGTGGAGGATTATCATGGTTTCTTCTGTGTCAAATAATCCAGTGACAGTTGATGTATGCAGGCTAAAATAAAAAAGTTAGTCAGTGCTGCTTTCGTCTCTCTGTGAAATAGGAGTCCTAAAGTTTAATCCCCCCTAAAACAACAACCTCAACCGCAGGAAATTTAACATTGCATGATATGATTAGTCGCATTTGAATAATACCGTGACGTGGTCCAGGTCCTGGCCCATCTCCTGAGAGGAAGCCGTCGTGTCTCTCTCTGCGATCCAGTGTTCCAGGTCCTCCACCTCTCGGCTCAGCAGGAAGTGGTGGTAGGTGTGGTCCAGCTTCTTCCTGCGGTCCTCGGCCAGCTCCTTCAGCCCGGCGTACTGCTTATCTACCTGTCCCTGACGCCTGATGATCTCCTCGCTGCAGATGAGGTAAAGGGAGCGAGGATGGAAGGAAATGAGAAAAGGGGAAAAGAGATTGGATTTGAGGTTTACTCTAGATGTGATTAGGATACAGGAATTATCACATTTTACAGGCTTGTCTTTCTTATCACGCTAAACCACAACGGACTGGGGACTACATGAATGAATTAGCATCCTAACAAGGAGTACAGTTTTCTGTGTGTACATCCAGTTATTAAAGCACAAACCCGTCGGGATGGTCCTCAGCAAACATCTTTTGGGCACGGTCGGCCAGCTTCCGGATGGAGTCGGCGTAGTCGTCGACGTTCTCCTTGAGGATCATGTGGCGCTTCAGCATCAGCATGGCGCTCTGCTCGTCCTGCAGAGATGGAAGAAGAGACGAGGCTGGGAAATTATGCGGAAATTAAGGGACAGGAGACTAGACGATCAAAGCGAAACAAAATACTACAAATGAGATCTCAGTAGAGGGTGCCACTTATGGAAAGCGTGTCAACTTAATTGAAGAAACCCCCAAACCATGTAATCATGTTAATACATGCAGCATCACTTGTTATTCGCCTTGTTTTGATTTAGAAGATTAAGTTTGTGTCGCAGACATCTGCGTTCCCTCGCCTGTCACGCGTCGCGCTCGCTCTCTGCTCCTCACCTTGGCCTTTTCATCGGCGATCATGTAAAGCTCCTGCTCCCCTATCCAGGCCTCGGCCTCGTCCGCGTCATTGTAGTACTGCTGGGCCAAGCTGGAGCCGTTCAGCCGGTCCCTGCGCTTGGCCATCTCGTCCTGCAGCCGCGCCCACGCCTCCTCCAGCTCCTTAATCTGGTCCGTGATTCTCTCCGCCTCCGGCCTGTCCTCCGCACTGGCGGCGGACGCCATCCTCCTCCCTCGTTCTAGCACTTCGTCGATCCGAGGCTGGTGGCCCTCGATCTCCCTCTGCAATGTCTGGTGGACAGAGACGGAGACAATGAGAGACAATATAATCGTTTCTGATAATCGTTTCAGTCATTTTTCAAACAAAACTAATGAAAAAAAGACCCAAAACTCTCCTGTTTCAGCTTCCAGCTGCTTTTCTTTGTCATATATAATTATAAACTGAACCTCTTTGGTGTTTTGGACTGTTGATGGGTTAAAATAAGTAATTTGAAGATGGCATCTTGGGATTTTATAGACTTTAATGGGCACAATTAATCAAAAAAAAGTATCAAAAAATAGCTTACCTGGTTTTTCTTTTGCAGCATTTGCACAGTTTGGAGATTGTGGCCGTGTTCCTGTGACATTGCCAGGGGCATCCTCTCCTCGATCCACAGCTGAACGAGAGAAGAAGAAAAAGAAGAAGATCATGACGATGAAAAGACAAAAAAAACGTGGACTGGTTTCTGTCGAGAAAGAGCTTTAAAGATACCCATCGAGAAAAATGAAGGCCACCCATCTCATACTGAATTATAGCACTTAAGAAAATGTCTCTGATATCTCAAACAGTAAAAATCCTTCTTTAAGCTGTCTCCTCCACCTGATTAAAGTGGATTTAGGCAGTGAAACCAATAAAGGATTAAAGCTTTTTATACCCAGATTCACCTGGAGAGTCAATTTCATGGAGGGAGCTGGTGGTCTTATTATCTTGCACATGCTGTAATTGAAAACTTCATTTCCAAATTAATAAGTTATCATTTGGGGGCAGAGGAAACATCCTTAGGTCCGATCTTTAATTCAGCACTTTTCAAATCTAACGTCCTTTATTCTAATTTTGTGAGGGCAGGGACTTTCAACTCTTTCATTTTCGCTCTGAAATTGGATCCATGCTTACAAGCTCGTCGGCCAGGTCTCTGTAGAACTGGTGGACAGCCTTGGCCGCCTCCAGTTTGCCCTTGCGCTGGGCCAGCGGCGTGAAGAGCTGCTGGAAGTCCTGCTGCAGGGCCTGCTGCTCGGCCTCAAGCTCCGGCTGGTCCTCCCTGCCTCCGCCGTGCTTCCTCACGGCCTCCTGGAGCTCGTCCAGCTCCCGCGCTCGGTCACGCACCTGATTCTCCGTCATCTGGCACGAGGGAGATACGATTATAGAGAAAGATAAATGGCCTTTCAGGAGCCTAATCAGGACGTGGTGGAGAGTAAACCCACCCAAAGTTAGTTTGTATTTTTATTTCGTAAAACTTTTACCGAGGTAGCACCAAGTTCTATTTCCAGCAAATAAAATAAAAAACATTTACATTCAAATTTACATTTCTAGAGTTTGTGTTTGGATGCAAACATGAACAGATCCGACACAGCTGCTCACTCACTCAAAGTTAATCCTGAGAAATCACATAAGCTGAAGCAAAAACTCCAATATATTCACTCCCATGTTGAGATTTAACTACAGTACATATGATTAAATAGATTAATGCATCTCACTGAATTACAAGGTCTGAAGTACATGCAGCGTACGCCACAGAGACACAGACCTGATGCTTCTTCAGCAGGATGTTGGCGTTAGTCAGGTCTTTGACGTCCTCGTCTCCGCTCTGCAGCTCCTGCTGCAGCTTCCCGAGCCACTTCCTGATGTCGGTCAGGCTCTGGTCGAAAAGCTCGGAGCGGTTGGCGTCGAACAGCAGCCGGGCTTTCTCCTGAGTCGTGGACTCCAGCTGGTCCCACAGCTCGTGGAGTTTGGCCAGACGCTCCTTCACGATGGGCTCGAACTCAGGCTTGGACTCCATGAGCTCCTGACCTTCCTGCAACCACGAAGACATAATATCTTCAATATAAATCATATATTTCAAAGGTTTTATATCGACTTCAGTCTCTTTTTCTATTCTATGTAATATTTCTTATCCTTTTTATGCATGTGGAGTTATGAAGCCACAGGAAAACGATGATGTCAGGCGTCACAGCTGCTACAGTGCTGACTGGATTCAAAACGACAGGAATCAATGCAGCTTGACCTTGAATCCTCTCAGGTTAATCAGCCCTTAAGTGGTCTCTTGTTTACTTTCTATCTATCTATCTATCTATCTATCTATCTATCTATCTATCTATCTATCTATCTATCTATCTATCTATCTATCTATCTATCTATCTATCTATCTATCTATCTATCTATCTATCTATCTATCTATCTATCTATCTATCTATCTATCTATCTATCTATCTATCTATCTATCTATCTAACTAACTATCTATCTATCTATCTTTCTATCTAAAGGCAAACCTGCCTTCGTGGCCAAATACTGTAACGATGACCTTGATGAAGCGACCTGCGTACAAATGTAGAAATCTGCAAATAACTTTTCGGGTTCGTAATAGGACGACAGAAACTCAATTTAGACGACAACACCGGCTGCAGATTACTCCCCCCAGCTTAGACATAAAATGAATCACAATAAATCTGGACGGCGTAATGCTGAGGCTGGGCGTTTTATTTATTGGACTTAGAGATGAATATTGTAAAATAAATAAATGACAGATAGATTATGCATAATTCTTGATATTAAATTGTACAAGGACCCTAGGACTGTGTTTGTGCTGCCAGAAAACTTAAAAGTTTCCTTAAAAGTACAGTAAAAGTAGTAGTATCCCAACTTTCTGTGCAAGAACAAATATATTGCTGAGGTGGATACGACTGTAAACTTCCAACAATAGCTGGGTTATTTTTGATATGACACCTATGAGAGCATGTGAGCAGAGCGCTCCCTTGCTTCAAAAAAAACAAAAAACATATACACTTGCTCGAGCTGTACGATGAAGCTGTATGTATGTGTCAGGTTATAGGATGTTTTACTACGACTAACACTGGTACCGGAGTGAAACTGGAGTGGGAGATAAGGTGACAACAAATCCACCCCGCTTACATTATCTGAATATTTGACATGCGCGTCTGAGTGCATGATTTAGGTACTCGATAAGATCCGGTCGTCGTTCTTAGAAAATATTGCTACAAGACTAGCAGCTGTTGTGTTGAAGGGTCTGATAGATACACAGACTCTGATACTGTCTGTATGTCAGAAAGTTCAATAAAAAACATCTAATTAAATGATTTAGGGCCCCAATAATTTGTAGGCTTATGCATTTTGGAAGAAGGCAAAGCAATGTGATGCTTCAGAGGTGTCAGTCAAAGATTGCTCATACTTTTAAACAATCCAATCAAGAATTTGATCAAATCCCGGGAAAATAAAGAGTCTGTCACTTTAAGATCTGATTCAGGATCCTGCATTAAATCAGGTCCAACATGAAGAGACTCTAACATAAAACCACTTGATGGACACACCCAGGCATATACGTTTACCAACCTGGTCTATTTTGTTGAGCCAGTCCTTGTTGGAGGCCAGCTCAGCCATGAAGGCCTGATGTTTCAGCCACTTGCTGTGGAGGTTCCTGGCCTCGTCGTACGACGTATCCTGAGCCGTCAGCATCTTCTCGTTGATCCACAGAGTGAGCTGAAGCGTGGAGAAGAACGTCAGGGATTAGCGAGGAAAAAAACTTGCAGGGCTGCAAAACTTTGGGGTAAGTCGTGGAAAACATCAGCATTTCAAAGGTAACTTTCTTCGAGCTGCTTTATCTTTGGAAAACAGAACATTTACCAATCAGCCAAATGGGATGGGAAAGATGCAAATGAAGTCTAAGACAGACTCATCAGGTACCACTGTGTCACCGTAAACAAACTGACTACTGAGACTCGATGTCAAGTTGATCTCAGTGAGTGTTTAATAATAATTAATGCACTAATTGACGCTAGAACATCAGTCAACTCACATCCTGGGTGTTTTGCAGGAAGTGCTGCAGGTCTCGGTTGTCTTTGAGCTTTTCCGACACCTCCCGTGCTCTTCCTTTATTCTTGTTATGCCTGAAGGTCAAAAACAAAACCAGTAAGAAAGAAAGTACATTAAAAACACAGTACTGCCTCCGCCTCTTAATTCAACAGCTCTGTCTGTGACATAACAGGATGCATACGACAGAAAAATACCTGACACAGTAACCTAAAACATCATCTGTTTCTCATCCGCCGCCGCCGCTGCTGCACCGTGAAGAAGAGCTCTCTCACTTAAAGATCAATATCCATTATGGCGGGCGCCTGTCTACCAAGCTGAATAGTGGGAGTTAATGGGAAAAGGCTCCCCGTGACCTCTTTACTGCCTCTTGTTGACATTAATGATAGAGCGATAAGAAAGCTGTTTCACTGCTGAGTCGGCTGAAACTCTGAAGAGAAGAGCCAGTGAGAATGAACCGGTTTATTTTTTCCACATCAGGGACAGAAAACTATTCACCAAACTGCTAAGAGTTAGATTTAAAGTTGGGTAGATACCGCGTGACTGCAGCAGAGAAACAGGTGAATTATACATAAGCTGAAACAATATGTATAATTCAGAAGAGAGCTTGCATTCAGGAGTGTTGGATCTTTGCCGATACGCCGACTTTTGGCGTTTCAAACGTAACCGATGCATGCGCACGTTTTTTTCCCCGCCCAACTACAGAAAACATCACGTCCTCCTCCTGTGGAGAAACTAACATCTTATTATTAAAGTTACTCTTATCATGATGCCCCGCTGCCAGATGTATTATGTATGACATAAAATACAATGATTTGCAAAATGTACTCATAAAATAAGGAAAGCACTGCTCACAGGGTTTTTTTTCTTCGCTGGTGCATGTTTGTGTTTCTTCTTCACAAATTTATCGTAATGATCAGGACGACGGCTCCTTAAAATGAGCGGTTAAACGCTGAGCTATCATTGCAAATAGAAATGCTTATTTTGACCAAAGACTTTGACTTTTATTTATTTCAAAGCTTTTATCAGCCTCTTCTGATTGTGTGCCCATATATCATGCATCCCTAGATGCTACACTACTTTTTCCGGGCCCTGGACGGCACTTGTCTGTCGGTTGCTCCACCACTTTGGTCTGAAATATCTTGAAAAAATATCAGATGAATGATATTTGGTGAAGATTTCTGATGCCCTGACTTTTCCTCTTGAAATTTCAATTTCACACATGTTGGTGTTTTTTTGTTTTTGTAAAATTCTCAACTCAACTCAACTTTATCTATAAAGCCCTTTAAAAACAGCCACAGCTGACACAAAGTGCTGTACATAAAATAGAGCATGAAATAAGACATATGAAACAAAGAACAATATAAAAACAATAATAAACGATAAAACAATGTTAAAATAATATTAAAGCAAACAGAGTCTCATGCTGGGTTAAAAGCCAAACAAAAAAAATGGGTCTTAAGACGTGTTTTAAAAATATCTGGATGGATTGCCGTGAAATTTAGCACAAACTAATTCAGGATGAACAGTTACAGCTTTTATCCTTTTAACTTTTCATATCTTAGCATAACCTCAGGACAAAATGTGCCTGAACACTGTGTTTTAGCACCGAATACCAGCAAGACTAATAAGACTGATGACATTCCCATCAGCCTCTGTTGTTCTTTATGTTAATTGGAAAACGAGGTGGTCAACAAACATGATAAACATACAGCATGTTAGCATTCAGATCATCGCCTTCACTGTGCTGAGGCTGTCGACTCAGAGGAGATTAGAATCGGTCTTCTCCTGTTTTCTTTTTGTATTTTGCAAAGCCGCTATTGATTTTGTTTGCAATCACTTCCCACAGGTCTTCATTGTCTGCACTTGTCAAGGTGGTGCTGGTGGTAAATTCTCTTTCTATCTTTTCTCTGATGTGCTTCCAGCGGTATTTTTGTTTTCTTGTTTGTTTCCGTTTTAAGCCACTTTCCAAAATTCATCCCTATATTTGAACATTCAAAATACGTTAGACTGCTGTTAAATCATGAATTTATAATAAGATCGCTGATTAATCATGTGATGAGAGAGTTAGGACTAAGAACTTTTCGACTCCTACGTCGACTTTGGTGGATTTTTCAGTCAGACTCAGAATTAAAAAGAAATATTCAAGGTTTTCCAGGCTAGAATCAAAGTGATTGTGACTGTGGGACAAAAAGATAAAACAGCCCCTCACTGAGTCGAGTGAGTACTTCACTGTAATAATACATGTCTACTGTGAAATACTGAACAAAAACAAAGACTGACCTGTCTCGGATTGAGTCCATCTTGTCCTGAACTTTCCCAGAGTACAGGTTGTTGCTGTCCACGAGCCGCTGTCCGCCCTGCAGAGCGCCGTCTATCTTGTCCTCGTTGGCCTCCATCGTGCTCACAAAGTCTTCATGTTTCTTCAAAGCTTTCTCCGCTCCGGCCAAGGTGTCGGGCTTGTCTATGTGGGCCAAGGTGTACTCCTGCAACGAGCAAAGAAAACTATTAACTAAGACAAAGAGAGAAAAACCAGCTGATGACATTACATGACAAACATGCGGTGCGGTAACTGACCACGCTGCATTCTTCCGTACCACATTCTTCTGAATACCTGTAGCATCACTACCCCATCATTAAAAGCTACCTGATTGTTGAGGATGGCCTCCACAGCCTTGCCATCCCTCATGAACTGCTGGAAGCCCAGACCCTGATCCAGGAAGTTCTTGCGGCTGTCCCACATCTTCTGCAGTTCATACCAACCACGGTCCAGCCCCTTCAGCCTCTGCTCCAGCTGCTGGTACTGAGGATCATCCTCCTGACCCCGTGTGACCTGGGCTCCGGTGTCCCTCACGCGAATAAAGTCCTCCTCGTGGTTGTTTATGTCTTCCCGCACGGCGTCATGAAGGCTGAGCTGCTCCTCGGCCTCCGGCAGCGTAGCGGGCATTTCCTCGGACGCCACCGCCTTCTGGATCTTGAAAAGCCAGGACTGGAAGTCATCCATGTCCTGGAGGAAAGTTTGCAACTTGCTGACCTCGCCCAACGAGTCCTCTCTGTCTTTCAGGGTCTTTTTTAGCATGTCCCATGCCGCGTCGAGCTCCTTTCTGCGGGCCAGGATGTCTGCGGCGTTCTCCGGGTGGTCTCGAGCCAGCTGATCGGCCTCGTTCCTCAAGAAGGTGAGCTTGGTGTCAATCGCGGCTAAATCTCTCTCCATGCCAAACAGTTTCCTCTGGATGGTCATGACGGCTGCAAGGTCGTTGCCCAAGTCCTGCGTGGACTCGATCACTCGTGTTTTGTCTCTGATCCAGGCGTCCGTCTCGTCACACTCCAGCCCGTAGTTGTGCAGACTAACGGCAGAATCAACTTTCCTCTTCTTATCTTCCACCATAGCCTTGAAGGCCTCCCACCTGAAAGAGAATCGAGTGTTTTCAGTCACTTCAATGTCACAAAGACTCTTTCAAACATTGCTTTCGATAAAAGATATGACTCTTTCGTTATTAATTTCAGGTATAACACTGAATGATTCATTAGAAATGTACTGTACAAATAACAGGGTTCCCACACCTTTTTCATGGACAAATTCAAGCACTTTTCAAGCACCTTCAAGCACCAGTTTTTCCATTTTTCCAGCACCTTTAAATAGGTAGCCTACTAGTTGTGTTTGCCATGATGGTCATGGGAAGTGTAGCGGTGCCACTGTATGGCATAATAATATGGGTCTAATTAGCATTATTTCATATAGTGGTAGATTGACTGTTTTGATTTTTAACTAATTGTGAAATTTCAAGCATTTTCAAGCACTTCACAAAAAAATTCAAGCGTTTTCACAACCTTGAAAACACTGAATTGAAATTCAAGCATTTTCAAGGAATTCAAGCACCCGTGGGAACCCTGAAATAAGCAGTGAAATATATGACACACATAATGAATGGATATTAATTCAAAGCACCTCTTATTCAGTCGCATCTGACATTCTTTGACCTCCTTGGTGCGAGGGTGTCTGCTGTCCTCGAGCTGTTTCACAGCTTTGTTGACATCGTCGACTCTCGACTGCATATTTGCCATATCTTGAGCTAGAATGCTCAACCTGGAAACAAGAAACATTCATGGAAACAATACACGGAAAGATATAAAAGATATAAAACATAATGTGTTCACTGTACCTATTCTGTACTACTTCCAGATCCTCCAGCTTGTCAGGCACCTCTAAACCCACCAACCACGTCTCCTTCTGGCCCATCCAGAGCTCACATGCGTCCGTCTCGCTGAAGATGGTGTACAGGGCCATAGTGTCATCCAGCCTCTTCTGTCTCAGGTCAGCCAGAGCCATGAGCTCCATGTAAAGGTCCTTGATGTCCTTCAGACGTCTCTGGATATCGGGGGTGTTTTGTAGCTCCTCTGGCAGCGCGTTGGCCTGTTTGGATAGCGCGTCTATAGTGGCTCCGTTCTTGATGGTTTCGTTCCTCAGGTTGTTGTGCTTCTTCAGTAGCCGCTGGGTGGTGTACTCATCATGGCCCACGTCATCGCTGCTCATCTGCCTCTTGGCGTCCAATAACCAGGCCTTGAGATCATCGGCATCTCCCTGGAACTGGAAGAACCTCTGGGTGTCCTGGAGGTTCTGTTTCCGAAATGCAGCCAGCTCCTCCAGCTGCTGCCATTGCCTCGTGATGTCGTCCATACACTCCTGGACCTTCGGGGAACCGAAGTGCTTGGCCTGGATCATCTTGTCTCCTTCAGCCAGGACCTGTTCGAGGTTGGCGCGGCGGGCTCCGAGCTCATCCTCGAAGGCGCTGTGTTTGCTCTGCAGCACCAGCACGCTCGTCAGGTCCTTCCCGTAATCCAGGGAGGAGAAGATGTGCTCCTTCTCTCTAATCCAGCTCTCCAGCTCCGTTACCTCCCACAGGAAGTACCAGAAACGGCGGGACTGCTCCAAGCGAGCTCTTCGCTGAGCCGCCAGGGCGCAAAGCTCCTGGTAGCACAAGTCCAGGTGCTGTACTCGGTCACGGATCACCTGGGGGTCACATGGCTTGTAGGCTAGGGGGAAAAAATCAAGGACAAAAAAAAGGTTCAGAGATTTGTCAGCATTCTTAAATTCAGACTCCAAATCTAGGAAGATATACTTGGTCTGTTCAAGGTCAAGGTCCATGGCCTGCAATCCCTTTAGTGCCCTGATCCCTAATAAAACCAGGAGCACTGCACTTACTATCTCCATTGGCGAACTTGAGAGCAGCAGCACTGGCGCTCTGTACTCTCTCTGCCTGCAGAGCGATGTCGTTCTCTAGCAGAGCATGTTTCTGTAACAAGTCCTCCACCTCCAGCAGGTGTTTCCCAAAGTCTGGAGACAGAAGTCGAGCCTAAAGAGAGGAGGCAACAACCTGATTAGTTTAGAGTCTCGAAAACATCGGTGAACATTGCTCGTTCCTGTGCCGCACCTTCATGTCATCCATCCAGCTGATGATGTACAGCATCTCCTGGAAGATCCTCTGCAGGGTCAGGTTCTTCTCCAGGCGCCCGCCCCGAGCCTTCAGCAGCTCCTGCAGGTAGTCCCACAGGCGCAGGATGGCGTCTTTCCTCACGTCGATGCGTTTGGCGTCATGGTATCGCTCGGACTCCAGCTCCTTCGAGATGTCCACCAAGGCCTGAACGCGCTCCTCGTACGCGGCGATGTCCGTCTCGATGGCGTCGTGTTTTTTCTTCGCCGCCTCCACCGCTGGCAGGTCATAACCAAAGTTATCCTGAGGGGAGAGGAGCACAGTGGAGTACTTTTACTTTTTATACTATACATATGTGTGGAGTGGAGTATTTCCTTCCTCATGGAACTTTTGCAAAGCTGATTAAATAGAATTATTATTATTATATTATTAGATAAATATGTAAAATCCAGCTTGCTGGCACATGGCAGCATATCTCGGAGCATTACTGCCACCTGTAGGTCTTTTGTTAACTTCTTCAAACTATTTCTCATTTTAAAGTTGCACTTTTGGATAATGCCGAGTGCCTTAATCACGGACTGACCAGTTGCTGTAAACAGACTAATGATAAAACCAATAAAACAGGTAGAAAATAGATTTTGACGCTACAAAATCTGCCAGGAAGCCCAGAGGAGACATCTTGGTTCATACAATGTAAGCATGAATACAAAATTTGCCTGGAAACCAATTAAAGGACTCTCCTTCTGGTCCTGGTCAGCTGAGAGAGAAGCAGAAGTTTGGATTAATATACTTTTGAGTAGACCAGATTAACAGTGAGGCGAACCTCCGCAGAGCAGAGAGAGAGAGAGAGAGGTGGAGATGTTAGGTCGTGACTCACAGCTCACGGAGGCAATTAAGGTACTTTAAAAACCCTTTAGTGCCTGATTGCATCCAAAATTGTAGCTCCTCGACAACTCAATGAACATTTTCACCCATAAATCCATGTGGAGGATTATCATGGTTTCTTCTGTGTCAAATAATCTAGTGACAGTTGCTGTATGCAGGCTAAAATAAAAAAGTTAGTCAGTGCTGCTTTCGTCTCTCTGTGAAATAGGAGTCCTAAAGTTTAATCCCCCCTAAAACAACAACCTCAACCGCAGGAAATTTAACATTGTATGATATGATCAGTCGCATTTGAATAATACCGTGACGTGGTCCAGGTCCTGGCCCATCTCCTGAGAGGAAGCCGTCGTGTCTCTCTCTGCGATCCAGTGTTCCAGGTCCTCCACCTCTCGGCTCAGCAGGAAGTGGTGGTAGGTGTGGTCCAGCTTCTTCCTGCGGTCCTCGGCCAGCTCCTTCAGCCCGCGTACTGCTTATCTACCTGTCCCTGTCGCCTGATGATCTCCTCGCTGCAGATGAGGTAAAGGGAGCGAGGATGGAAGGAAATGAGAAAAGGGGAAAAGAGATTGGATTTGAGGTTTACTCTAGATGTGATTAGGATACAGGAATTATCACGTTTTACAGGCTTGTCTTTCTTATCACGCTAAACCACAACGGACTGGGGACTACATGAATGAATTAGCATCCTAACAAGGGGTACAGTTTTCTGTGTGTACATCCAGTTATTAAAGCACAAACCCGTCGGGTGGTCCTCAGCAAACATCTTTTGGGCACGGTCGGCCAGCTTCCGGATGGAGTCGGCGTAGTCGTCGACGTTCTCCTTGAGGATCATGTGGCGCTTCAGCATCAGCATGGCGCTCTGCTCGTCCTGCAGAGATGCAAGAAGAGACCAGGCTGGGAAATTATGTGGAAATTAAGGGACAGGAGACTAGACGATCAAAGCGAAACAAAATACTACAAATGAGATCTCAGTAGAGGGTGCCACTTATGGAAAGCGTGTCAACTTAATTGAAGAAACCCCCAAACCATGTAATCATGTTAATACATGCAGCATCACTTGTTATTCGCCTTGTTTTGATTTAGAAGATTAAGTTTGTGTCGCAGACATCTGCGTTCCCTCGCCTGTCACGCGTCTCGCTCGCTCTCTGCCCTCACCTTGGCCTTTTCATCAGCGATCATGTAAAGCTCCTGCTCCCCTATCCAGGCCTCGGCCTCGTCCGCATCGTTGTAGTACTGCTGGGCCAAGCTGGAGCCGTTCAGCCTCTCCCTGCGCTTGGCCATCTCGTCCTGCAGCCGCGCCCACGCCTCCTCCAGCTCCTTAATCTGGTCCGTGATCCTCTCCGCCTCCGGCCTGTCCTCCGCACTGGCGGCGGACGCCATCCTCTTCCCTCGTTCTAGCACTTCGTCAATCCGAGGCTGGTGGCCCTCGATCTCCCTCTGCAATGTCTGGTGGACAGAGACGGAGACAATGAGAGACAATATAATCGTTTCTGATAATCGTTTCAGTCATTTTTCAAACAAAACTAATGGAAAAAAGACCCAAAACTCTCCTGTTTCAGCTTCCAGCTGCTTTTCTTTGTCATATATAATTATAAACTGAACCTCTTTGGTGTTTTGGACTGTTGATGGGTTAAAATAAGTAATTTGAAGACAGCATCTTGGGATTTCATAGACTTTAATGGGCACAATTAATCAAAAAAAAGTACCAAAAAATAGCTTACCTGGTTTTTCTTTTGCAGCATTTGCACAGTTTGGAGATTGTGGCCGTGTTCCTGTGACATTGCCAGGGGCATCCTCTCCTCGATCCACAGCTGAACGAGAGAAGAAGAAAAAGAAGAAGATCATGACGATGAAAAGACAAAAAAAACGTGGACTGGTTTCTGTCGAGAAAGAGCTTTAAAGATACCCATCGAGAAAAATGAAGGCCACCCATCTCATACTGAATTATAGCACTTAAGAAAATGTCTCTGATATCTCAAACAGTAAAAATCCTTCTTTAAGCTGTCTCCTCCACCTGATTAAAGTGGATTTAGGCAGTGAAACCAATAAAGGATTAAAGCTTTTTATACCCAGATTCACCTGGAGAGTCAATTTCATGGAGGGAGCTGGTGGTCTTATTATCTTGCACATGCTGTAATTGAAAACTTCATTTCCAAATTAATAAGTTATCATTTGGGGGCAGAGGAAACATCCTTAGGTTCGATCTTTAATTCAGCACTTTTCAAATCTAACGTCCTTTATTCTAATTTTGTGAGGGCAGGGACTTTCAACTCTTTCATTTTCGCTCTGAAATTGGATCCATGCTTACAAGCTCGTCGGCCAGGTCTCTGTAGAACTGGTGGACAGCCTTGGCCGCCTCCAGTTTGCCCTTGCGCTGGGCCAGCGGCGTGAAGAGCTGCTGGAAGTCCTGCTGCAGGGCCTGCTGCTCGGCCTCAAGCTCCGGCTGGTCCTCCCTGCCTCCGCCGTGCTTCCTCACGGCCTCCTGGAGCTCGTCCAGCTCCCGCGCTCGGTCACGCACCTGATTCTCCGTCATCTGGCACGAGGGAGATACGATTATAGAGAAAGATAAATGGCCTTTCAGGAGTCTAATCAGGACGTGGTGGAGAGTAAACCCACCCAAAGTTAGTTTGTATTTTTATTTCGTAAAACTTTTACCGAGGTAGCACCAAGTTCTATTTCCAGCAAATAAAATAAAAAACATTTACATTCAAATTTACATTTCTAGAGTTTGTGTTTGGATGCAAACATGAACAGATCCGACACAGCTGCTCACTCACTCAAAGTTAATCCTGAGAAATCACATAAGCTGAAGCAAAAACTCCAATATATTCACTCCCATGTTGAGATTTAACTACAGTACATATGATTAAATAGATTAATGCATCTCACTGAATTACAAGGTCTGAAGTACATGCGGCGTACGCCACAGAGACACAGACCTGATGCTTCTTCAGCAGGATGTTGGCATTAGTCAGGTCTTTGACGTCCTCGTCTCCGCTCTGCAGCTCCTGCTGCAGCTTCCCGAGCCACTTCCTGATGTCGGTCAGGCTCTGGTCAAAAAGCTCGGAGCGGTTGGCGTCGAACAGCAGCCAGGCTTTCTCCTGAGTCGTGGACTCCAGCTGGTCCCACAGCTCGTGGAGTTTGGCCAGACGCTCCTTCACGATGGGCTCGAACTCAGGCTTGGACTCCATGAGCTCCTGACCCTCCTGCAACCACCAAGACATAATATCGTCAATATAAATCATATATTTCAAAGGTTTTATATCGACTTCAGTCTCTTTTTTATTCTATGTAATATTTCTTATCCTTTTAATGCATGTGGAGTTTTGAAGCCACAGGAAAACGATGATGTCAGGCGTCACAGCTGCTACAGTGCTGACTGGATTCAAAACGACAGGGAATCGATGCAGCTTGACCTTGAATCCTCTCAGGTTAATCAGCCCTTAAGTGGTCTCTTGTTTACTATCTATCTATCTATCTATCTATCTATCTATCTATCTATCTATCTATCTATCTATCTATCTATCTATCTATCTATCTATCTATCTATCTATCTATCTATCTATCTATCTATCTATCTATCTATCTATCTATCTATCTATCTATCTATCTATCTATCTATCTATCTATCTATCTATCTATCTATCTATCTATCTATCTATCTATCTATCTATCTATCTAAAGGCAAACCTGCCTTCGTGGCCAAATACTGTAACGATGACCTTGATGAAGCGACCTGCGTACAAATGTAGAAATCTGCAAATAACTTTTCGGCTTCGTAATAGGACGACAGAAACTCAATTTAGACGACTACACCGGCTGCAGATTACTCCCCCCAGCTTAGACATAAAATGAATCACAATAAATCTGGACGGCGTAATGCTGAGGCTGGGCTTTTTATTTATTGGACTTAGAGATGAATATTGTAAAATAAATAAATGACAGATAGATTATGCATAATTCTTGATATTAAATTGTACAAGGACCCTAGGACTGTGTTTGTGCTGCCAGTAAACTTAAAAGTTGACTTTAAAGTGCAGTACAAGATGTGTCCCAACTTTCTGTGCAAGAACAAATATATTGCTGAGGTGGATAAGACTGTAAACTTCCAACAATAGCTGGGTTATTTTTGATATGACACCTATGAGAGCATGTGAGCAGAGCGTTCCCTTCACTGCACCTCGCTTCAAAAAAAAAAAAAAACATATACACTTGCTCGAGCTGTACGATGAAGCTGT
The DNA here is from genome assembly GCA_004119915.2 of Collichthys lucidus. Lineage (NCBI taxonomy): Eukaryota > Metazoa > Chordata > Actinopteri > Sciaenidae > Collichthys > Collichthys lucidus. The sequence goes on from CM014095.1 coordinate 26,059,522, forward strand.
ATGTATGTGTCAGGTTATAGGATGTTTTACTACGACTAACACTGGTACCGGAGTGAAACTGGAGTGGAAGATAAGATGACAACAAATCCACCCCGCTTACATTATCTGAATATTTGACATGCGCGTCTGAGTGCATGATTTAGGTACACGATAAGATCCGGTCGTCGTTCTTGAAATATATTGCTATAAGACTAGCAGCTGTTGTGTTGAAGGGTCTGATAGATACACAGACTCTGATACTGCCTGTTTTCTACTGTCTGTATGTCAGAAAGTTCAATAAAAAACATCTAATTAAATGATTTAGGGCCCCAATAATTTGTAGGCTTATGCATTTTGGAAAAGGCAAAGCAATGTGATGCTTCAGAGGTGTCAGTCAAAGATTGCTCATACTTTTAAACAATCCAATCAAGAATTTGATCAAATCCCAGAAGATAAAGATCTGTCACTTTAAGATCTAATTCAGGATCCTGCATTAAATCAGGCCAACATGAAGAGACTCGAACATAAAACCACTTGACGGACACACATACGCAGCGTTTACCAACCTGGTCTATTTTGTTGAGCCAGTCCTTGTTGGAGGCCAGCTCAGCCATGAAGGCCTGATGTTTCAGCCACTTGCTGTGGAGGTTCCTGGCCTCGTCGTACGACGTATCCTGAGCCGTCAGCATCTTCTCGTTGATCCACAGAGTGAGCTGAAGCGTAGAGAAGAACGTCAGGGATTAGCGAGGAAAAAAACTCAGAACTCGGAGCACGCAGGGCTGCAAAACTTTGGGGTAAGTCGTGGAAAACATCAGCATTTCAAAGGTAACTTTCTTCGAGCTGCTTTATCTTTGGAAAACAGAACATTTACCAATTAGCCAAATGGGATGGGGAAGATGCAAATGTAGTCTAGGACAGACTCATCAGGTACCACTGTGTCACCGTAAACAAACTGACTACTGAGACTCGATGTCAAGTTGATCTCAGTGAGTGTTTAATAATGATTAATGCACTAATTGATGCTACAACATCAGTCAACTCACATCCTGGGTGTTTTGCAGGAAGTGCTGCAGGTCTCGGTTGTCTTTGAGCTTTTCCGACACCTCCCGTGCTCTTCCTTTATTCTTGTTATGCCTGAAGGTCAAAAACAAAACCAGAAAGAAAAAAGTACATTAAAAACACAGTACTGCCTCCGCCTCCTAATTCAACAGCTCTGTCTGTGACATAACAGGATGCATACGACAGAAAAATACCTGACACAGTAACCTAAAACAGTCATCTGTTTCTCATCCGCCGCTGATGCTGCTGCTGCTGCACCGTGAAGAAGAGCTCTCTCACTTAAAGATCAATATCCATTATGGCGGGCGCCTGTCTACCAAGCTGAATAGTGGGAGTTAATGGGAAAAGGCTCCCCGTGACCTCTTTACTGCCTCTTGTTGACATTAATGATAGAGCGATAAGAAAGCTGTTTCACTGCTGAGTCGGCTGAAACTCTGAAGAGAAGAGCCAGTGAGAACGAACCGGTTTATTTTTTCCACATCAGGGAGAGAAAACTATTCACCAAGCTGCTCAAAGTTAGATTTAAAGTTGGGTAGATACCGCGTGACTGCAGCGTAGAAACAGGTGAATTATACATAAGCTGAAACAATATGTATAATTCAGAAGAGAGCTTGCATTCAGGAGTGTTGGATCTTGCCGATACGCTGACTTTTGGCGTTTCAAACGTAACCGATGCATGCACACGTTTTTTTCCCGCCCAACTACAGAAAACATCACGTCCTCCTCCTGTGGAGAAACTAACATCTTATTATTAAAGTTACTCTTATCATGACGGCCCCGCTGCCAGATGTATTATGTATGACATAAAATACAATGATTTGCAAAATGTACTCATAAAATAAGGAAAGCACTGCTCACAGGGTTTTTTTTCTTCGCTGGTGCATGTTTGTGTTTCTTCTTCACAAATTTATCGTAATGATCAGGACAACGGCTCCTTAAAATGAGCGGTTAAATGCTGAGCTATCATTGCAAATAGAAACGCTTATTTTGACCAAAGACTTGACATTTTCCGCGCCCTGGACGGCACTTGTCTGTCGGTTGCTCCACCACTGTGGTCTGAAATATCTTGAAAAAATATCAGATGAATGATATTTGGTGAAGATTTCTGATGCCCTGACTTTTCCTCTTGGGCCCCGCATGAGGTTCATGTTGGTGTTTTTTTGTTTTTGTAAAATTCTCAACTCAACTCAACTTTATCTATAAAGCCCTTTAAAAACAGCCGCAGCTGACACAAAGTGCTGTACATAAAATAGAGCATGAAATAAGACATATGAAACAAAGAACAATATAAAAACAATAATAAACGATAAAACAATGTTAAAATAATATTAAAGCAAACAGAGTCTCATGCTGGGTTAAAAGCCAAACAAAAAAAATGGGTCTTAAGACGTGTTTTAAAAATATCTGGATGGATTGCCGTGAAATTTAGCACAAACTAATTCAGGATGAACAGTTACAGCTTTTATCCTTTTAACTTTTCATATCTTAGCATAACCTCAGGACAAAATGTGCCTGAACACTGTGTTTTAGCACCGAATACCAGCACGACTAATAAGACTGATAACATTCCCATCAGCCTCTGTTGTTCTTTATGTTAATTGGAAAACGAGGTGGTCAACAAACATGATAAACATACAGCATGTTAGCATTCAGATCATCGCCTTCACTGTGCTGTGCAGGCTGTTGACTCAGAGGAGATTAGAATCGGTCTTCTCCTGTTTTCTTTTTGTATTTTGCAAAGCCGCTATTGATTTTGTTTGCAATCACTTCCCACAGGTCTTCATTGTCTGCACTTGTCAAGGTGGTGCTGGTGGTAAATTCTCTTTCTATCTTTTCTCTGATGTGCTTCCAGCGGTATTTTTGTTTTCTTGTTTGTTTCCATTTTAAGCCAGTTTCCAACATTCATCCCTATATTTGAATATTCAAAATGTGTTAGACAACATCGCCGATTAATCATGTGATGAGAGAGTTAGGAACTTTTCGACTCCTACATCGACTTTCGGTGGATTTTTCAGTCAGACTCAGAATTAAAAAGAAATATTCAAGGTTTTCCAGGCTAGGATCAGTTTGAAAATTGATTGTGACTGTGGGACAAAAAGAGAAAGCAGCCTCTCACTGAGTCGAGTGAGTACTTCATTGTAATAATACATTTATTGAAATACTGAACAAAAACAAAGACTGACCTGTCTCGGATTGAGTCCATCTTGTCCTGAACTTTCCCAGAGTACAGGTTGTTGCTGTCCACGAGCCGCTGTCCGCCCTGCAGAGCGCCGTCTATCTTGTCCTCGTTGGCCTCCATCGTGCTCACAAAGTCTTCATGTTTCTTCAAAGCTTTCTCCGCTCCGGCCAAGGTGTCGGGCTTGTCTATGTGGGCCAAGGTGTACTCCTGCAACGAGCAAAGAAAACTATTAACTAAGACAAAGAAAGAAAAACCAGCTGATGACATTACATGACAAGCATGCGGTAACTGACCACGCTGCATTCTTCCGTACCACATTCTTCTAAATACCTGTAGCATCACTACCCCATCATTAAAAGGTACCTGATTGTTGAGGATGGCCTCCACAGCCTTGCCGTCCCTCATGAACTGCTGGAAGCCCAGACCCTGATCCAGGAAGTTTTTGCGGCTGTCCCACATCTTCTGCAGTTCATACCAACCACGGTCCAGCCCCTTCAGCCTCTGCTCCAGCTGCTGGTACTGAGGATCATCCTCCTGACCCCGTGTGACCTGGGCTCCGGTGTCCCTCACGCGAATAAAGTCCTCCTCGTGGTTGTTTATGTCTTCCCGCACGGCGTCATGAAGGCTGAGCTGCTCCTCGGCCTCCGGCAGCGTAGCGGGCATTTCCTCAGACGCCACCGCCTTCTGGATCTTGAAAAGCCAGGACTGGAAGTCATCCATGTCCTGGAGGAAAGTTTGCAACTTGCTGACCTCGCCCAACGAGTCCTCTCTGTCTTTCAGGGTCTTTTTTAGCATGTCCCACGCCGCGTCGAGCTCCTTTCTGCGGGCCAGGATGTCTGCGGCGTTCTCCGGGTGGTCTCGAGCCAGCTGATCGGCCTCGTTCCTCAGGAAGGTGAGCTTGGTGTCAATCGCGGCTAAATCTCTCTCCATGCCGAACAGTTTCCTCTGGATGGTCATGACGGCGGCAAGGTCGTTGCCCAAGTCCTGCGTGGACTCGATCACTCGTGTTTTGTCTCTGATCCAGGCGTCCGTCTCGTCACACTCCAGCCCGTAGTTGTGCAAACTAACGGCAGAATCAACTTTCCTCTTCTGATCTTCCACCATAGCCTTGAAGGCCTCCCACCTGAAAGAGAATCGAGTGTTTTCAGTCACTTCAATGTCACAAAGACTCTTTCAAACTTTGCTTTCGATACGCCTCAGGTCAGAAAGGAAAAGATATGACTCTTTCGTTATTCATTTCAGGTATAACACTGAATGATTCATTAGAAATGTACTGTACAAATAACAGGGTTCCCACACCTTTTTCATGGACAAATTCAAGCACTTTTCAAGCACCTTCAAGCACCAGTTTTTCCATTTTTCCAGCACCTTTAAATAGGTAGCCTACTAGTTGTGTTTGCCATGATGGTCATGGGAAGCGCAGCGGTGCCACTGTATGGCATAATAATATGGGTCTAATTAGCATTATTTCATATGGTGGTAGATTGACTGTTTTGATTTTTAACTAATTGTGAAATTTCAAGCATTTTCAAGCACTTCACAAAAAAATTCAAGCGTTTTCACAACCTTGAAAACACTGAATTGAAATTCAAGCATTTTCAAGGAATTCAAGCACCCGTGGGAACCCTGAAATAAGCAGTGAAACTTATGACACACATAATGAATGGATATTAATTCAAAGCACCTCTTATTCAGTCGCATCTGACATTCTTTGACCTCCTTGGTGCGAGGGTGTCTGCTGTCCTCGAGCTGTTTCACAGCTTTGTTGACATCGTCGACTCTCGACTGCATATTTGCCATATCTTGAGCTAGAATGCTCAACCTGGAAACAAGACACATTAATGGAAACAATACACGAAAAGATATAAAAGATATATTTGTACAAAACATAATGTGTTCACTGTACCTATTCTGTACTACTTCCAGATCCTCCAGCTTGTCAGGCACCTCTAAACCCACCAACCACGTCTCCTTCTGGCCCATCCAGAGCTCACATGCGTCTGTCTCGCTGAAGATGGTGTACAGGGCCATAGTGTCATCCAGCCTCTTCTGTCTCAGGTCAGCCAGAGCCATGAGCTCCATGTAAAGGTCCTTGATGTCCTTCAGACGTCTCTGGATATCGGGGGTGTTTTGTAGCTCCTCTGGCAGCGCGTTGGCCTGTTTGGACAGCGCGTCTATAGTGGCTCCGTTCTTGATGGTTTCATTCCTCAGGTTGTTGTGCTTCTTCAGTAGCCGCTGGGTGGTGTACTCATCATGGCCCACGTCATCGCTGCTCATCTGCCTCTTGGCGTCCAATAACCAGGCCTTGAGATCGTCGGCATCTCCCTGGAACTGGAAGAACCTCTGGGTGTCCTGGAGGTTCTGTTTCCGAAATGCAGCCAGCTCCTCCAGCTGCTGCCATTGCCTCGTGATGTCGTCCATACACTCCTGGACCTTCGGAGAACCGAAGTGCTTGGCCTGGATCATCTTGTCTCCTTCAGCTAGGACCTGTTCGAGGTTGGCGCGGCGGGCTCCGAGCTCATCCTCGAAGGCGCTGTGTTTGCTCTGCAGCACCAGCACGCTCGTCAGGTCCTTCCCGTAATCCAGGGAGGAGAAGATGTGCTCCTTCTCTCTAATCCAGCTCTCCAGCTCCGTCACCTCCCACAGGAAGTACCAGAAACGGCGGGACTGCTCCAAGCGAGCTCTTCGCTGAGCCGCCAGGGCGCAAAGCTCCTGGTAGCACAAGTCCAGGTGCTGTACTCGGTCACGGATCACCTGGGGGTCACATGGCTTGTAGGCTAGGGGGAAAAATAAAGGACAGAAAAAAAGGTTCAGAGATTTGTCAGTATTGTGAAATTCAGACTCCAAATCTAGGATATCTGATCAGACAATAGTCTGTTCAAGGTCAAGGTCCATGGCCTGCAATCCCTTCAGTGCCCTGATCCCTAATAAAACCAGAAGCAGTAATGAGCCGCTGCACTTACTATCTCCATTGGCGAACTTGAGAGCAGCAGCACTGGCGCTCTGTACTCTCTCTGCCTGCAGAGCGATGTCGTTCTCTAGCAGAGCATGTTTCTGTAACAAGTCCTCCACTTCCAGCAAGTGTTTCCCAAAGTCGGGAGACAGAAGTCGAGCCTAAAGAGAGGAGGCAACAACCTGATTAGTTTAGAGTCTCGAAAACATGCAATGAAGTCGGTGAACATTGCTCGTTCCTGTGCCGCACCTTCATGTCATCCATCCAGCTGATGATGTACAGCATCTCCTGGAAGATCCTCTGCAGGGTCAGGTTCTTCTCCAGGCGCCCGCCCCGAGCCTTCAGCAGCTCCTGCAGGTAGTCCCACAGGCGCAGGATGGCGTCTTTCCTCACGTCGATGCGCTTGGCGTCATGGTATCGCTCGGACTCCAGCTCCTTCGAGATGTCCACCAAGGCCTGAACGCGCTCCTCGTACGCGGCGATGTCCGTCTCGATGGCGTCGTGTTTTTTCTTCGCCGCCTCCACCGCTGGCAGGTCATAACCGAAGTTATCCTGAGGGGAGAGGAGCACAGTTTTTATACTATACATATGTATGGAGTGGAGTATTTCCTTCCTCATGGAACTTTTGCAAAGCTGATTAAATAGAATTATTATATTATTAGTTAAATGTGTAAAATCCAGCTTGCTGGCACATGGCAGCATATCTCGGAGCATTACTGCCACCTGTAGGTCTTTTGTTAACTTCTTCAAACTATTTCTCATTTTAAAGTTGCACTTTTTGTGTGTAAACAACCAGCCGTGTCAGTTAATCAATGCAAAGACTGTCACATACATGCAGACAGGTGTTCTTACTGAGATTGAGACACCTCAGAACAAATACCAGATGACAATACTCCGTAGTTTTGTTGCTGATGTTTTACCTGAGACACTAGTCTCTGGTTCTCCAGCAGCCAGGTCTCCCTCATGGCGGCCTTTCTGTCGAATCTTCTCGCCATCTGCTCCAGCTTCTCCTGTCTGATCAGCTCGTCTCTCAGGACGCGCTCTCGCTCGTGCTCCGCCCTCTCCAGGCGCTCCCAGGCCTGCAAACAGGTGACGAGACGGATCATGAAGGCTGCGATCGCTTTCTATTCCAGATTTAAAAGTTCTTCGCTTGATCCTGTCCACAAAGACCTAAAGACTCACTGCATCTTAAGAACCTTATAATTAGGGCTAGATCCAGAAATTCATCAATTAATTTCTTATTTTGTGTTTATCAGATCTGACACCTTATATCAGAAAAGACACCTTTTTATTTTTATCTTTTGCCTGCCAGACCTTTATTTTCCTGCAGAGTCGGCCTGTATTGTACAGTTTACTGAAGCACACTGTTGCATTATCAGTATAATTCAATTCATTCGTGGTTTAATTGTTGCTTTGGGATCGTGCCTCAGCTAAATTAATGAGTTTTGTTCATCTAGCTGAGCTGAAAGCTTTGAACCACAGACTTTTGATGATATGAATCCAAAGCCAAAGATTTCTTTATAATAACTGTGGCTGAAATGATTAGTCCAGTAATTTGTTAAAGTCTGTTTGTTTTTGTCTTTTAGCAAAAATACCAAACATTCTCTAAGTCTAGCTTCTCAATTGTGAAGATTTTCTTTGATTTATTTGTTAATTAACTGAATATCTTTGGGGGTATTCGGACTGCTGGTTGGACAAAACAAGCTTTTTTTAAGATATTAAATTAATTTAAGAAAATAGATGATGAACCGATCTTACCCTGTTGATATCTGCGACCAGGGCTCCCTCTTTAGGCGTGTACACTCTCTGGTTGTTGGCCCTCATACGACTCTGGATGGTGAACAGCAGCACCTCGAGGTTTCCCTTCTCCTGGAACCTGAAACGAGTCAAACAAAACATATATATATATATTTGTACTGCAGTTACAGCATTTTTTAGCATCCTCACTTCAACAGATTACTCAATGTATCCAACGGCAACCTCTCTTCTTTCACATCGTCGAGTGATGCCCACACCACAGTTTCAACCACATATACAGTCCAGTTGGCACATGTAGTTGTGTCTAAGCATTTAATCACCCTCTAAAATCATATTTAACAATGTATTTCTCATATTCATAACTAAATATATACTTTTTTAATTAGAAGAATAATTATTATGTCAGTATTTATTGTGTGTAAACACCAGCCGTGTCAGTTAATCAATGCCAAGACTGTCACATACATGCAGACAGGTATTCTAACTGAGATTGAGACACCTCAGAACAAATGCCAGATGACAATACTCACTCGTAGTTTTTGTTGCTGATGTTTTACCTGAGACACTAGTCTCTGGTTCTCCAGCAGCCAGGTCTCCCTCATGGCGCCTTTCTGTCGAATCTTCTCGCCATCTGCTCCAGCTTCTCCTGTCTGATCAGCTCGTCTCTCAGGACGCGCTCTCTCGCTCGTGCTCCGCCCTCTCCAGGCGCTCCCAGGCCTGCAAACAGGTGACGAGACGGATCATGAAGGCTGCGATCGCTTTCTATTCCAGATTTAAAAGTTTAGTTCTTCGCTTGATCCTGTCCACAAAGACCTGAAGACTCACTGCATCTTAAGAACCTTAAAATTAGGGCTAGATCCAGAAATTCAATTAATTTTCTTATTTTGTGTTATATCAGATCTGACACCTTATATCAGAAAAGACACCTTTTTATTTTTATCTTTTGCCTGCCAGACCTTTATTTTCCTGCAGAGTCGGCCTGTATTGTACAGTTTACTGAAGCACACTGTTGCATTATCAGTATAATTTAATTCATCTGTGGTTTAATTGTTGCTTTGGGATCGTGCCTCAGCTAAATTAATGAGTTTTGTTCATCTAGCTGAGCTGAAAGCTTTGAACCACAGACTTTTGATGATATGAATCCAAAGCCAAACATTTCTTTATAATAACTGTGGCTGAAATGATTAGTCCAGTAATTTGTTAAAGTCTGTTTGTTTTTGTCTTTTAGCAAAAATACCAAACATTCTCTAAGTCTAGCTTCTCAATTGTGAAGATTTTCTTTGATTTATTTGTTAATTAACTGAATATCTTTGGGGGTATTCGGACTGCTGGTTGGACAAAACAAGCTTTTTTTAAGATATTAAATTAATTTAAGAAAATAGATGATGAACCGATCTTACCCTGTTGATATCTGCGACCAGGGCTCCCTCTTTAGGCGTGTACACTCTCTGGTTGTTGGCCCTCATACGACTCTGGATGGTGAACAGCAGCACCTCGAGGTTTCCCTTCTCCTGGAACCTGAAACGAGTCAAACAAAACATATATATATATATTTGTACTGCAGTTACAGCATTTTTTAGCATCCTCACTTCAACAGATTACTCAATGTATCCAACGGCAACCTCTCTTCTTTTACATCACCACACCACAGTTTCAACCAGATCCACCTCCACGTACATATACAGTCCAGTTGGCACATGTAGTTGTGTCTAAGCATTTAATCATCCCTTAAAATCATATTTAACAATGTATTTCTCATATTCATAACTAAATATATACTTTTTTAAATTAGAAGAATAATTATTATGTCAGTATTTCTTTTTGTCTGGATGCACATTAATTGTGTTTAATGTACATGAGTGACACAGCTTTTATTTATTTAACATATTTTGGATTACCTCATTTTGATAAATATCTGCACATTAAAAAAAATGTACCTGTCAAAACGTTCCTGCACAGCTCTTTTTATTTTATAAATGATTGTATATATATTCAGAAGTTTTTTATCTTCCTATAAATTTTCCTATTTTTCTTCTTATTCTTTGTTTTGCACCAATAACACAAAGACAAATTCCTTGTATGTGGAAACATGATTCTGATTCTGATTTATCTGATCAGGAATTAATCTGTTTGTTTGTTTGTGACAAAATCAAATCAAATATATGTTTTCTAAGTTTTTCTTCTATTGAAAATGCGGCAGAAATATGGATTTCACTTGGCTGGAAACAAATCTCATCAAAATAACAATATCACATAACAGAATCCATAGATTACTTACAAAACTTAATAATAATGTTTTTAAGAATAAACAACAGTCAATAGATGAACTGCAATTAACTTGGTTTCCTGTTAGATTTCATAAAAAACTCTGATTAATATGAATCATTGCACAGGTTTTCTTCTTCAAACACTGGACACAGACTGCAGATCAGAACAGAAATAGCGTGTGCTGGAACGGGGAGGGCGTTTTTGGCTCGACTCACTTGGGCGGCTTTTCTACGGTGCGGTAGGTGTTGAAGGCCTGAAGCTGCTGCTGAACTCCAGTCAGAGAGTTGGCAAGTTTCCGGTTGTTCAGCACGATAATGGTCTGCTCGATCCACGTCAGCAGGTCTGACGCCAGCGTCTCGTACTTATCAATCATCTTCTCCGTCTCGATGGCGTGATCCAGAACCTGAAGGAAAGAGGAGGGTCAGGCTCGACAGAGTTAACGCATCAGTACGTAAAAAGCAAGCGCCATCTTTCCATCTCACCTTTCCGACTCTCTTGCCCTCGACGGCGAGCTGCTTCATCTTCGAGAAGTAGTGGTAAAATGCCACGACGTATGTGATGATGGACTTCTCATCTGGGTTCTCCGTGAACACATCTACAAAACAAAACGGCATGTGAGTCAGTCACAGCCAGACTCTTTTTTCCATCAGGCTTAAAGCTCATAAACATTTAGTTTGGACATGAAGGCGCAGCCTCCATCAGCCACTCGCCTTCTGGGTCTAACAGTTTGGTCACGCCGAGCTTCTGCTCTGCTACGTTAAAGGCGTTCTGGAGGTTGTGGGTCGGGTTGGACCTCTTCAGATTGTTATACTCCACCAGATCTGGCCTGAGAGAGAAGGATGGAGAGAGGGGAAAGAGGAAAATGAGACGGTGAAAGGAGAATGTTGGAGGACAGACACTAAGCAGAAAGGCTTCGTGTGTGTTTACACTGCAGAGCTGGTGAGAGTGGATTTGGTCATTCATCTCTCCTTACCGGTGTTTGTGTATGAGAGCGTTGAAGGCCATGCCGTCTTTCCAGCTGGTGGTGAAGTTTGTGATGTTGACATTGGGATACCTGCAAAACAACAGCGATGGATGTCATTGACTAAACATAGAGGACGTTGTTGAGAAGCTCCTGCTTTAAATCAAAGTCTGCTCCTCGGCATGTGCAACATTTCTGCAGCTTCAGGCCTGAGCGGATGAAGTATTTTTCTCATTTGAATGAATACTGCTACACTTCAAATGAATATCTTTAACCTAGTGCAACATTGTGGGGAATTGTACTTGTTAATTTTCTAATTTTCTAGCCAAGAGTCGGACGGTTAAATCGATTTCACACTCAGTGAATATGCCGTGCAGACAATACTAACTTAAATACTGGAAACAGCAGTTACGCCTGCCTCTGTCCAAAAGTAACAAAATGCACCGATCAAACAAACACTTTGACATTTTGAGAAACATGTTGCTTTTTTCTTTCAGGTCTTACAATAGCTTAGATTAAACACTGAAAACAGGGAAAACGTGTGGCTCTGTCCAAAACTACCCAACCTAGATTTCACTAATTACCGAACTAACTAACGAACAAATGGGGAAACTTGTGGCTTCATTTGAAGATGTCTCCTACTGCAGCTGTGACTTATTTAGCATAAAAGAATGAAACTTCTCGTCCGACTGTCAGCAAGAAAACAAATAAATGCATTTTAAATGATGAGTATCAGATATATTTGCCACACCGCGGTGAGGTCAAGTTGGGTTTTTGTTCTGTCTCGTCATTTCCTGTTTTATTTTGATATTTACCTGTCCTCTCGTTTCAGGTCACTTGCCCTTCCTCATGTGTCACCGGTCTGATTGTCTTCCCCGCCCTGACTGTTTCCACCTGTTCCCCATTAGTCTGTGTCTCCCTTTGTTTTGTGCCAAAGTGTTTCGTCCTACTATTGATCACCTAAGCCTTCTTTCTTGCCTGTCCACAGCCTTAGCCTTGTTGCCTGAGTGTTCCTTTGTTTTTCAGCCTCCCAGGAGAGATTTTTAGTTAGTGATTTGCAGGCTTTTGTTTTTACTCCCTGTGAGTGATTTTGATTTTGATAATTTTGCAGTTTAGAGTTTTTTTCCTCCTTGGAGTGATTTTTGTTTCCCATAGTTTAGGCCTGTTTTCATAGCCTGTCATAGCCTCACTCTGTCGCTCATTGACACCTATGGGCCTGTTTCTGAGTCCGGCCTGACAATATTCTGTACTAAATGACTTCTTAATATCAAAGTAAAAACTAAAGGGTGCCTAAATATTTGTACAATGGAGCAATTTTAATTTAATATGGAAAAAGAAAAACAGTACTTGATTTTATTCATAGAGCACTTTTAAAGCTGCACAAATTAAATACCTATACAATATAAACACAAAATTAAATACTAAAAGCTGAATTTCGAATCGCAGCACACACCAAAATGTATTTCTAACCACTAAAAAACACATACAGCTGTGCACATGACAGGATTCCCAATGTGTATTTACAACAGCTTGGCGATGCTAAAGGTTACACATCCTCACTTACCCTGCAGTTTTCATCTGACACCACAGAAGCAGAGCATCCTTGGCTGAACGTGTCTCCTTCTGGTCCGCCTGGCCCGTTTCCACGATAATGTCCTGGATCTGATGAGGAACAACGAGCAACACAGCTGGATGGTAAATAATGAAACTTAACTAATGACTGCGAGGTTTGCAATCAAACGCAACAAGCAGAGAACAAAAAACGGTGCTAACGTGTCACCAATATGACGTACAAGCAGGGAACAAGCGGCACGGATACATTATTTATCATGGCTCACAGTAAAATTAGGAGGTTTTTTATTTGTGTAAAACTCATGTCTAGTGGTATATCATCAATATTCACACAAATCTATACCCGGGGTCCAGTTGATAAAAGAAGAGGTGGTAATTATTGAAGTTCTTATTTTCCCACAGTGTGCCAGTAATTAGAGCAGTGATGTGATCTGAGAGACAGGTCCTGAGAGACGGCTAAATTTAGCCTCCTTGGTTTATGCGGACTGAAAAGATACAGACAGGACCAAGTCAACTTGATTTCTTTATTTCTTTCCGGCTTCGTCTCCCTTTTTTCCTTTTTTGGAAAAGTCTGAATAATGCAGGAGGCCATATTGTTTGAACTAACATGTCTAAAAATAACGGGCTGTCAAATTAAAAATAAATATATGCCCCCCTTCCGAGTGGATAAAAAGAGACATGTTCTGATGTTCTGGGTGTGCTTCAAAAACAGCAGATAATAAAAACCTGAAGGCATCACATCCGAGAGAAAAAAACATCCCAAGGCTCTTTCTGTGCTACATGCATGCACAACTGAAGCGAGACTAAAACCAGTTATAATGTGCTCTAATTTTATAACAGTCTGTTGTAGCATAATCAGAATAACACATGTAACAGTCGAGTGTGACCAGCTCACATTAATATCACGTCGTTATCAGACCAGAACTGTACTTTATAGTTACACTTGTGATTAAATACAACATGCCAGCCGTAAATACTTCCAGTTCATAGGGAACAAGAAGGCGGTCAGTTCAAGCCCAGCATGGACCAAAGTGTGGAGGGTGGACTGGTAGCTGGACAGGTTCCAGTTCACCTTCTGGACACCAGAAAAGTGCCTTTGAACAAGGTGAGGAACCCCAAAACTGCTCCTAAGGGGCCAATACATGGCTAATTCTGAGCCCTTTGTATGTGTGTGTTTGTATTTCAGGGAAAATTAATGTAAAAATTCTATTCTTTCTATGTTTCAGCTTTTGTTGACACTGTCAGAGAGGAATTAATTCCACTTTGTGTTTATTACTGAGGTCTTGGTGTGTGCTGTTGTTGACGTGCATTACATTTAAAGGTGTTTCTAACGTTCTGGTCCTCTTATGTTTGTAAATGTTGTGGCCAAAATATTAGAAACACCTCTCAATAATATAATGCAGTCCAGTTTAACACCACTGCAAACTACAACCTTAATGATAAACATAACAGTTATGTGACAGTGTCAACAAAAACTAAAACATAACTAGTTCATACATGCACTTATACAACAAGCTGTCCTTGGTTTACCTGGAAGCGAAGGATGATGGTCCAGATGAGGCCGAGGATGAGGCGATGGTTGCCGTCGACGATGTCGTGGGAACCCATGTTCTCCAGGTGGACCCTCTGCTCTTTGAGGAACTGCAGAGCCTTGTCCACGTTCTCCAAACAGTGGATACGCATTCGGCCTTTGGTGGGTTTCGGCTAAAGACAGACACGAGAAAGAAAGGCGAAATATATTTTTAAAAAGTTATGGACAGTTAAGAGAGAGATGGATGGATTGGACGCAAAGAAACATCTCACCAGTCGTTCGCCGGACAGCACCTCCAGCAGTTTAATGAGCATGCGTCCGTCTCGCAGGTCCAGATAGAGGTCAGAGATGCGACAGCCGACCCGGGACAGGATCGAGTTGACCCATTTGGTGAAGGTCTTCTTCTGAACCGCCTCACGCTCGTCTGATGGGAGCACAAAGTTCAAGAAAGAACGTGAGCAATGAAAACACTACAGAGCAGCACCGCTGGAGCTTGAGCTGGAGCTGGAGCTGGAGCTGGTGGAGGATTAACTGTTCTGGCACTTCAGATAGATGGAAGCTGAGGAAATCTGACTGGTTAAAATGAATCCTCAGCACAGAGTTAAGCTGCTCCGATGTACCAAGTTATCAATATTAGCTGGTAAGCATTGGAAACAGGCACAAATATTCACATTTCTGCCTTGACGTCAGCTCTGCCTCCATGAAATATCTCCACAACTATGCACCGATTATGAGCCATTGGGCCCCCCCACGCCTCCTACATGGGCGACTGATATGACTGATATCCTGCAGGTGATCCAGAACTCGCAGGTGCTGCCGTGGCCAAAAAAACAAAACCTCGACTCAAGCATTTAGTACACCCACAGCAGGTTCACACCAACACAGCTCTGCACAGATATTATACAAACTACCACGCGCAGTATACAAAATATATCAATGGGAACATGAGATGCAAATTATATTTTCTTAGAGAGCTGATTTAACTTGACTGGATTTTAATTAAATGTTACTTTAGCCTCAGTAGACTGTGGAGGCGTCAAGTGAAGAAACAAGTGTCAGATTTGATTGCCAGATACTTAATTTCAACCCGAGTGTCTGACAATGAAATGTCAACAGTCACTTTAAACTCTTCAGTAAGTCTGTGCTTGTGATTTCTTTCAAAACACATTAAATATGTTGGAATAAATTTGCTGAAAACACTTTTTTTACTGAACATATTACTGAAATGTGGAGTTAGAGGTTAAAAGTTAAAACTTTTCAGTCCAGGATTTTGTGGGCGGTCCTTAAAAGGGTGGCTCGATGACACGCGGACGCCACCCTGAGAGTGGACACGCCCCCCACAGTCCTGGAGCCTGGAGATTTTATTTTTACCCGATTTTGACACCTAATTTAATAAACTTGTCGATATTTTTAATCATTCAAATTTAGCTGGGTGGTTAATAACACTTTCTTCTTTAGTCTGACTAATTCAGAACACATATTTATTCTTATTTTACACGGACATTAAACCTCGTCAAAGTGCTGCCCTGTTGGCAAAGACAGCCTCTCTGTAACACTTTAAAACACCTGGACCAGTTATCCCACTGTATATCCATACATACAGATATATGTATATCATCATTAAAATGCTGACAATTCTTGCAAGCCGTCAGTTTTTGCTCTGTGTTATCAGAGCAACAGGAGTCACCAGCTGTCGCGCCTTCTTTGGCTATTAAGCAACTAACATGCTCGATACAAACGCGTCCTCACCCTTCTTGCAGAGTAGATACTGCAAAGAAGTCGTGCTGCATAATAACATCAAGTTAACACAAACTCTGCATTGTGAAAGCGTAGGTGTACGGTATTTATGCTAAAATTCCTTGACTGCGATTGTGCCTGAAAATTTTCAGGAATGACAGTGGCAGAGGGAGGCAGAGAGCGCGCGAGCATCAGCCTCGGAGAGAGAGGGTTTTTTTGGAGGATGAGCGCCGCCCACGTGGTGACACATCTCGCCGGGCTCACGCTCGCCTTTAAAATCACATCTCAATGCGCGGCAGATGTGCCTCCTACTCAGCAGCAAAGAATAAAACCAGTTTTGATGGGACCATATGTCAGCATGACCCAGTGTTCTATACTCTGTTTATTTTGATTGTGAACACACTTAATATGGGAGGCGTGAGTGGGGGCTGCATTTAGTAAGCATAAAAACAAAGTCCCAAATTTACCTGTGTGATAAACTTTCAGAACACAGAGCAGAAGAAGAAGTGTGAGCAAGATTTTTTAATTAGATCAACTTGACAGCACTGATTCTGAAATATCTCAAACTTATTTTACGGCAGTTTCTCATTATCTATCAGCCTCTACATTCACAAATAAGGACGTCTGCAATAAGCTAAAAGCAGCAGCAGTCGATTTATTTATTTATTTATTTGGCCTTTTATGATAGTACAGCTGAAGATAGACAGGAAGCAGAGAAAGGGGGAGTGACACGCAGTAAATTAGCCGTCCGATGCCGGATTTGAACCGGGGCCAGCTGCAGCGAGGACTATAGCCTGCACACACGGGGCGGCCGCCTAACCCACTACACTACCAACCGCCCCGTGCAGTCGATTTATTGATCCAGCTCTAGAAATGATGACATGTCAGAGTAAACGAACACATCCCATCAATATTATTCGCAATATAAACACAGATATAATAAACCTGTAAATAATTAACGTATCACCTCCAGGAATTTACTTTAAATGAATTAAATCAGATATTTATTTATTATCTTTGGTATTTTTGTCATATACTGTACAGACATGTAGTGATGACTGTTGGTTAATATGTGTATTGATGTTATCCAAGACTATATTTGATCATGTGACAAGACTATAATAATAATAATAATAATAATAGTGTAAAGTAGCTTTGGCCCATCATAATAGCTTTCACTGGGGTCTGTTCCTGTTAAACTGGGCTAATTTATTAAGTTTACTTATTTATCAATTCGTTTATTTAACAGGATCAATACAAATAAATAATGCTGCACAGGAAAAATAAAAATAAAGACACAGCTGTAATGTATATTGAGAATCATCTGATTAGTGGACGACCTGCTCTACCTCCTCAGTCGCAGCAGCTTTACTTTCAACCTATAAAGAAATGACAATCCTAATAATCTATTTTTAGTAACTTCCTGTGGAAAAACAGGCAGAAAATTCACTTTTTAAATGTGAATATTGGTTTATCGATCAGAAGAACATTTAAAGATATCACCATGTGTGATGGGATTTTGTAGACCAGGTGTGCTTATCATGAAAATAAACTGTTGATTACTCGATCATGAAAATCATTACTTGCAGCCCTGGTTGATACGTGGCGTTTGATTGAAGCTCCAGCTGAGGTATTTTAATCTGGAGCAAGGACGACAGAAGGACAGTGTAAGTTGACTAAAGACTCACACATATTGTGTGCACGCTCACACCTCCTCACAGTTTATCAGGTCGACCACTGGCGATGAGACATTTCCCATCATGTGACTCTCGCCTCGGTCTGTCTGCCACAGTTTGCCCTGTTTATTCCTGAACCCAAATATGACTGCAAACTACCAAAGTGCAAAGGACTGCATCCTTAATGACTCGTGTAATAAATGATTCAGACCCTCGGGGCTGTGGAGAACAAGCAAGGAGAAGATAAAGAGCAGGAACAGAGGAGGAGGAAAAGACGTTTAAGATATCGGATTAAAGGTTAAAGAAGGAGAGAATAAAACTGAGGAGGAGCAAGACCGGAAGAGGAAAAGAGGGCAAGACGGAAAGTAATAGGGAGAGTGACTGAGACGCAGGTTTAATCTACAGAGACCCAAAACAAGATACATTACCTACAGTATCTACTGCTAAAAATGACCCAGTAAGCACCATAAAAAGCTCCAGCTCCATTCTTAGCATCATCAAATGGAAAGAATCAGGGATTATAGAGTGTAAAACACGCGGCGCAGCGCAGTACAGTAAATTAATCATGCCTCATTCTGCTCCCCTCAGCACTGCTCGGCTACATCCACGTGGAACAACCACACCATAAATATAAAAAAGAAAAGACGTGCAAATAACTCAGAGCTCCAATAAGAGAGTCAGCGAATGATTTAGCACCGACTTGGCGTCATTATCTGTCAGCAAACAGACACAGAGACGCATCAACGAGACGACAAATGCTTTCTGGAGTATTTAGGAGGGTGTCTGCCCCCGGAGGATTTTTACAGTGGAGTCAGTGAGAGGACAATTAAAGTACAGCCACCCCCTGAAACGTGCACACGGTCCTCCCGTATCACTTCACACCCCGAGACCTTGAGAGGAGACAGTGTGCAACGATGCTGCTGGCCATTTAGGAAGGATGGGACGACAGGGCGGAGGGAGGATTGTTGCTTTTTTTGAATGGATCCCACCGGACCGTCCACAGATGAGTAGTTCGACAAACAGTCCTCTGAACGCTCGCTGCCGAACACAGTGTAACCACAAAGAGCAGAAATCACTTTAAAAAATGTGTTCCAGACCAACAATCCCCACATTAGAACTTTATATGTTAATACTGGGAGGTGGGGTTTGTTTTAAAGTATCAATGTTCTGGTTTGTTGCCCAGTTATTTTTCGGATTCGTTCAGTGATTCTGTCTATAAACTTCATGATGTAAATCGTTGCTGTTGTGATGTACAATGACATGCTTTGCACAGGAAGATTTTATCCACTTTTAAAGCACGACTGTAACCTTTGCTGAAGTGACCCCGGAGCAAAAATAAAATAATGAAACATTTGAATTTGCTTCTATTTCTCTCGAGTCCTTAAAGATAATAAAAATAAATCAACAAGTCGAGTGGACACATCTCTTGGCGTACCCACAATTTAACGATTAACACTAAAGTCAGGTGATTTTCACCCACACAATTCTTGTCATGTGATTTTCATTGTGTTGCTGCTGTCTGAGTTGCATGTTGGGTCCTTGGGTAGCTTCTATCTACAATCTGATGCAGAAAGTCTGTGCCTTCACCAGACAAGACTCACATGTCCCAGGAATGGATGGACCAAGGAACAGGTTCCCAGGTCCCCCCTCTTTTTTTGTTAGTAAATTTCTCGTCAATGATTACCTGATTTTTCAATAATTTTGCTGCCTTTTTAAAAGGCACCCCATGGTACCATTTTATATTTTATGTGATATTGTATATTGGGAAATTAAAGAAGAGTACTACAATTTGGCATGTGTCTTGTACTTTTACATAAATTGATGAGAACTGTATTTTATCCGGGATGTTATATATCGGTTAAATATACCCGACGTTAGTGATGGTGTTACTAATTTTAACGTTCGTGTTCTTGGGTTAAAACTCTTCAGATATTATAAATAAACAGACATCTCTCTGTAAAGTTTGTGAACTTTAATCGTCATCATACCAGACAAACCTGCAGCAAAACTCCTGAACGGTGTGTTTTACTGCTAACGAATGAAAACTTTACATCCATTTGAATTTGAAAGGTTTTGTTTTTAAGTTATATAGTTCATCTTTAAGGTTTTTATGTCGATCCGATGTCGATTTACATATTGCATAGTTCACTGCTACTTGTTTTTTATTCTCCTGTCACTGGTTCTATTTAACTGTTTATCTCATATCTCACTGTTACCTCACTGCTACTTGTTTTTTATTTTTTACTGTTACTGCTTTTATTTAACTGTTATTTATACATGTATATATAGTCTGTATATATTGTTTAAAATAGGATATTCTATTGGGTATATTGTTAAAGTTTTGTTTTCTTAAGACTCTTTTCTTGCTATCTTTTACCGTTTGGGAGCTGCGGTAACAAAAACAATTTCCCTACAGGGATTAATAAAGTACTTCTGATTCTGATTCTGATTCAACATTAGTTGCAGGATATTTATCCAGGAGTGAATATTTTTTATGTATAAATCTACATTTTTCATGAACTGTTTGGTTTCTTTTAAATAAGAAAGTAGTAGTTGATACGATGAGCTAACTACTTTCCTGAATGTTCAGCGTTTGCTTGTACTTGGTATTTTCACATGAACACAGCACTCACTCACACAGTGTTTAACTTTTTCCACTTCCTGCAGCTTTCAGACGCCGCAGCAGAGTCTCGTCACCGCCGCGCTCGCGTTCCTTTTTCCAACTTGCCGGTTTTATTTCCTTCCCACGAGCATTACTAAACATTTCTCTGTTTCACATGCTTTTATTCTGTAATCTCTCATCCACTCTTTGACTCCAGTGAAAGCCCCATGACTTATTCATGCTGATGGATTTTCCCTGTTTACAGCCTGATGTGTCTTTTCCCATAGTCAGCTTTTACTGGACGTGACCCGCTGCTCCTATAGCACGCTGCTGCTGCTGCTGCTGCTACACGCCTGAGTCATGTCACTGTCGGTGCTACCTGTGCTGCAGCCATGATATGTATGCTGTGTCTTTATGAATGAGGCTCTCCAGGAGTTTATATGAACCACGTCCTCTGTTGGCTTTGTTTACAGCCTCCCTGACGTGTCCTCTGAGATGAATCGTCTGAACTTTAGCGAGATGGATTCACCGTCTGCAACTGGTAAACATCAGATCAGTGATGTGTTAGTGCAAACAGTATTCTGACACGTGAGGATTAAAGTCTGTTTAGACCAAGCGGCAGCTTCTGATGCTGGAAAATATAGCGAACATGGAAGTGCTAAAAAAAACTGCAGTTCCTCAAACGTCCACTTGAGGCTGGCTCCAGAAGTGTGTCCATAAGTCCCTATGTTCAAAAGTCCAACTTCATGTTTACAGCCTGGTACAAAAAACAGTTTTGGTCTCTGTAGCTAATTTCCCCGTTCATGACAACTGTACTGAGGGTGAATTTATATACAACTCACCTGTTCACATTATATTAAGGCTTAAAGTTATGCAGGATTAACACTCGACAGGTAGGTGGCGCTACAGATGATCCACGTCTAGATTACAGGCGGAATAAGCAGTACATCCAACGTGGTGCCAGCCAGCCAGCGCTGCATATTTTCAGCTATATCGACGTCATCACGCTCTGTCGATTCTTTATACGTGTATGTAAAGCTAAAAGGTTAAAGGTCACGGTGTAAACACGGTGCAACAAGCAGCAGCAGAAATACTCGACTACAAACGAGAGAAGAAAACAGACGAATGGTGAAAATCAATAAATGTAAAACAGCCTGTTTCTCTTGATCGCTCTATCTATTACTTTGTTGTTCTGTTATTGTTGTCCTGTCCAACTCGATTCTGCTGCGATCTTGACCATATCTCACTAAATAAAAAAGTTAATAAAACTGAAATGCAGCTGGTCGGGCGGATCGATACACTTGGCTCCGAATAAACCCTTTAAAAAAGTTTCGCCGCTTAACGTATCAGTTGCCTCTGCAGTCTTCAGAGCGACGTCGATACTTGAAATCCAGCAGAGGCAGAAAAAAAAAAAAAAAGCATGTTTCCTCTCTGTGTGTGTTCCTGCATCGTCTCTCCTCCGCTTTCTCTTCCTCTCGCTAATGCACTCCTGTCATCAGGGAGTTGGACAGCATAGTGCAAGCTAAGAAAAATCCACAGTGACGGCGAAGCTTTCTCGTAAAAACCTTTATATGCACACACACACACACACACACACGCGGGCGGGCAAAAAGTTACAAGCATCAGAGGAAAAAATGATTATTTTTTAACACAAGTTTGTTTTTTGGAACAGTTTGTGAGAGGTAAAGGGCCGTGAGGGGAACAGATGACAAGCTGAAATGTTGAATATGTTAGTTACGGAAGAAAACAGTAAGCACTGAGAGTGTATGAGAGTAGCCGGCGATGAATGGAGGGAAAACATCGCAACCTTTTCAGGAGTTTGCTTATGAATTATTCAAAGCCGAGTCACTGAACAATTGGGGCAGAGCCACGGCTTCCTGAGAATAAATAAATCACCATGCTATACATTGAATAACATATAGTGACTGATATGTAAGCTTTGTCACAAACTAACCTCGCGCTGCAATCCCATCCCCGGCCTAAGCGCAAGCACAAGTTGGAGAAGGGAGGGGGCATGATTGGAAAAGTGTTATCACTCTCGTCTGTGAACTCAAACACACACACACACACATACAGGTGCACAAACACACACACACAGGTCTTCCACATCAGGATACCTTGCAGCTGCCTGAAGCGTCCATCCAGGATGGAGTTGAAACAGATGTTGGAGGTGCTGTAACTCAGCCAGCGCGCCCGCTTCATACTTTTACCCGAGGAGGATGAGGAGGAGGAGGAGAGGAGGGCGGAGGTGGGAGGGTTAGGGTTGGAGGCCCGCTGACGTCTCGGGGTGCAGGAGGAGGATGAGGAAGACGAGGAAGAGAAGGGGGAGAGACCCGCGGGCGTCATGGCGAGCGGGACGTGCAGCAGAGTGCCGTTCCTCTCCGGGTGGTGTTCAGGCTCTTGCTGCTTACAGCTGCTTCCCCTCGCCGTCTTCCTGCTTTCAGCTCTCTGGGCCCGGTGCACCGCCGGGGTGCTCCTGCTACGACTGCTGCTCATGCCGACCCGAACAGGGACCTCCTTCTCTGCAGGGGCATAAGGGCGGCTGGCAGCCTCCTTGGCACCTCCGCCGCCGCTGCTCCGGATGGCTGTGGTCTCCCTGCTGCTGGCCTTCAAGCTGATCTTGACCTCTCGGAGCCGGGGCTGGCTTATAGGGGCAGCACGCAGCAGGCAGGGGCTGCTCATCTTGACCCCCTCAAACAATAACAACAACAACACAGCCTGGAGCCGGCGGAGGAGCTTGGCACTCCACGTCTCTCCTCTTCTCTGTCTCTTGGCTCTCTGTCCTCCTTTCCAGATCCCTCTTGTGCTTACTCCTGCTCCCTCCCTCCCTCCCTCCTTCCTTCTTCTTCTTCTTCTTGTCTTTCTCACTCTCTCCTCCTCACTGCTGCCGCGATGATGCTATGCCTCCACACTCTCGGTCGGTTCAGCTCAGAGTGAATATCCCTAAGCCAGCCCCCCCATCCATGCATACAATATGTTTCAATACATCCACGTGCCCACACAACCTCCCTCCCTGCTTACCCACCGCTCCCACACAGTCGTGACATCACTGGATGTGAGGTGTATAACTCTGGTTTCCTGAGACAATAATCCAATACAAAACCAATCCATACTCCAAGAAACGTCTTGTCTTTTTTTAGGTTCGCGCAAGGAGCAGTGTAAACGGCCCCGATATTCAATACAGTGGTGCATGTGCTTTGAACGGCATGCTGGGTGCATTTTTCTGGAGTTCACAAGCTGTAAATCAGCAGTGGGTGTCATTCACAGCCTCTCTCTTCACTTTCCTCTCTCTTTGTACCTCTCTCTCTCTCTTTCTGACAGGAAACACTGATTGCATTACAGAAGCATCAGTGCAGCAGCAGCAGCACTCTAACACAATATCACCAACACCCACACAGAAGCCTTGATCACTTAAAGAGACAGCGAGGAAAACGTTGAAAGCTGATGAACGGTCTTGACGTGACTTTCCGAACTTTAATACAAATATGTATTTTTATGGTGTGCGTAGGATCGAGTACTGAAAGCCGGCATCAAATCTTCAACCTGTTTTCTTTTATTGCATTCTGTACGTCAGCCAGGCACACTTACATCATTTTACATCACATCGTGGATTTGAAGGGAGAGTTACTCCCCGTTAACCGATGAATACAAGTCAACAATTGAGGTGTGGGCTGAGCTGCCGTGTGCATCTGTAACTCGGTAATTAGCCGGTAGCCAATCAACTGATCAACAAGGCAATTATTGTCTTGTAGTTACTATCGGTGACAACAGGAAACATCAAATCAACCAGGACTGAAATCTTAAAGATGCAGTTTTATGATCTGATCAAAACTAAGAACGTGTGTGTGTGTGTGTGTGTGTGTGTGTGTGTCTGTGTGTCTGTGTGTCTGTGTGTGTGTGTGTGTGTCTCCAACACTGTCTGTCCTACATCAAATGGTTCAGACTTGGGAAACAAACATATAGTTATTTTTTATTATTATTAAACAGCTGGGTACTGTAGTTTTTGGCAAACATTACTTAAAGGGTTCAGCGTGTAAGATTTAGTGGCATCTAGCGGTGAAATTGCAGATTGCAACCGACTGAACGCCCCTCACCTCACCCATCACCCCCTTTCCAAGCTAGTGAGAGTGACAGGCCCTATCTACATGTAGCGCTTGTGTTTGGTTTGTCCTTTCTGGGCTCCTGTAGAAACATGACTCAAGATGTTTAAGGTAGCAAAACCAGAAGGTGATTTTACACAAAGGAAAACTCACTCATGACTAGTATAATCCAGATTCACACACTGGAGTACATTGTGTTTTTGTCCGGGACTATTTTCAGCTGAGGATTAATACACAGTTGGTGAGTATCTACAGCAACAGTAGGAACTGTGAATCAAAATAAACTACAGTGCCAGTATTCATGGTAATGGAATATGTCACCCGGTGACACATCGGTGTGTGTTTCATAATAAAATAATTAAAGTTTTGGCTGCACGGGGAAACGTTTGTCGGTGGGTTAAGTTCACTGTTGGTTTTGGTGTTGTAGATAAATTTAGAATATCAGATTTATCCTGTAAAGAATGTTTTCCTGTATGTGTGCAAACTTTAACTTCTCTCGCTGAAGTTTAAACCGGTTTAAATTTTGCAGGGTAAAGTATCAAAACAATACCAAGCACTGCACGCACACGTGTCTCCTCCACAGAGCAGAACTCATGTTTTACCAGCAGTTCGCTGACCTCTCTTTTGTCTACGGATTTACAGAAATAAGCATGGCGTGACCCTCAGCTCCCCTCTTTTGTGTTACGCTTCCACCTCCACCACAGAAACACCTCTATTTTAAAACCCCCGAGCAGCAGCCGCACCCCCCACAGGTGGGTCATAGCTTACGAGCTTAGCCAGAAATGCCAGAGATCTGTGCTATGGGGAGGCAGACGTGCAGGACAGCTGTCCAGGCCGGTCAGACAGTGGACATTCTGGGAATGTGCAAGTGATCCACTTGCAGAGAGGAGGGGTTGTGTGGAGCGGTGTCAGGGCTCAGCTGCCGAGGGGTGTGTGGAAACATGCACACACAACAACACATGCGCACACACGACACATGCAGAGCTCTATCTGAGAGCTCTGGAGTAGAATAATGTTGCACCTGGAGCGTGATTTTGTCTTTTTTTTTGTGTGAAGGTCAAAGACACATTCAAACCTGCCAAAGATAAAAAGACGCCTATAATAGCTCATCCTCTCCGCCCTTCCCACGCTCTTAAAGAGACACCGTCATCTCAAAAATCTGTCACACGGATTCCTCGGAGAGAGAGAGGACGCAGCCTGTTTACGATGCGCCGCGCACTCACCTGCGAGGGCCTTGATGCGCGAGCGCTCGAACAGCCTGGCGGAGCTGTTGTCATTGTCTAGCTCCTCGTCACAGAGGTCGAAGCGGGTGTTGATGTGGCTGTACTGCTGCGTGATCTCCGCATTGTCAAAGTCTGTGGTGGAAGTCATGGCGGTAGCCAGCGTGTGGCGGTTGGCAGGTGAGGGGGGGACGGCAGCCGGCGTCCTCAGGTGGTCCGGGTTTGTCGGGATATGAGTGACGGGGACAAAACGGGGAGGATGGACCTCAGATACTGGAGGGAGTCTGAAAGAAGAGAAGACGGACAGACAGGAGAGGTTAATGATGATTAACTGGAGTTTATACTGACTGAATTATATGGAAAAAGTGCACAACAGCTGAGGAAAAAAGAGATTTGAAGGCCATGAAAAATATGTTTTGCTTATTGTTCTGTTGGATGTTTGACCTTCGCCGTGCAGAATGACGCATGTGCATAGTTTAACATTAGAAAACAGATTTACATTCATCTGCAGAAGGGGGGAAAGTTTATCTGTGACACAGGAGCACAAGTGTGACTCAAGTTTGTTGCACAAACACTGATGACAGACATCTCAAGTTAATTTCCTGGCATCAACTCTGCATGTTTCGGTTGACACGGAAGGAGGTGATGTAGTATCTTATACAGCCAGACATAAATTAGTATTTTAGACAGAGCCGAGGTTTGTTTACGTGTCTTGGAGGAAGAATATAAATGCACAGATGTGACAGAAAAGATAAATCTGCAGAAAGACACTGCTCAGTGATTCTCTGTGCTACAGGACTGCAACAATTAGTCGTGCAATCAGTTAGTGGATAGACAAAAGCTAAAGAACTTTTTTGACATTTTCAAGAAAAAAAGTCTGAAAATTGAGTTTCCCACTGAGGAATTTGCTGCGTTTTCCTTAGTTGGAAAAAAAACGTGTTTCCTGATCGACCAAGACGATCAGCTCGAGAACAAAACAGGAAATGGACGGAGTGAATCCAGCTTTCTCACTTTGTATTTTGGTGTTATGTTTCATTCATTTCAGAGGAGCCGTGTCTATACCTGGCATGAAAATGTAATTTTGGCACTTTGAAGAAATCTATGAGGCACAGTATATTTTCAGACAAGAGGAATCTCCATGTCATAATCTTCCATTTTGTGCGATGCCAGTGCGGCGCGTCTGTGCGTTCTCTGTGTGGAATGGCGGGTTGAAGGGTAACCGCTCAGATAGCTCTATCTGGGCGCAGCATAGCTCTCTTATCGTGCTTCACAGGGGGGGAGGGAGACCCCTCTGTACTGCAGAACATGACGAAGCCGACTCCTTTTGAATGATGCCGCTCACGTAGTTTGAACTGCGAGAGTGCGCGTGGACGGGAACATGACGGTGTCCTCGTGTGGCATGGACTAAGAACGCAGACAACACTTGATGAAAACTAATATTTTTCATGTCAGACATTAAAGCCGTGACATTAATACTAAAATCTGAGACATGCCAAATATTCTTCTTTAATTCTACTTCATATTTTAAGTACATTTACTCAACTACTGTCCTAATTGCGAATACAATTCTGCAATGCTTGTACATTCCTTGAGTAATTTTACGCTAGTTAACGATGTACAAGTACCTTCAACTTGTACTTGAGTAAATATACTTAGTTACTGTCCACAGACCACAGGCATTCAGAGAAGAGGCCCTCAGTGATGCACAATGATGTCGTCCTATAGGTCTCCAGTATCAGTCCTCTACAGGCGGGTGTTATCAGTCCTGGGGGGATGCTCCACCCACCGCCGGGGTGATCCCCTTATCACATCACACACAACCTGGACAGGACCACAGCGCGACGCACTCATTACTCCTCGTACAAACTCCCCAGTATCCACAACCAACTGTCAGCTGTGTTACAAAAAAAAAGACTCTAATCGTGTCAACGGACACACAAACTGCAGCAGATGAAGTGTGTGAGCTGGGACTTCTTCTCCTTTTAAAGCTGCATAAAGACAAGCTGGCCTCCTGCTTATGTGACAGAAAGTTTACCGCCTACCACGGCGAGAGTGTGTGTGTGTGTGTGTGTGTGTGTGTGTGTGTGTGTGTGTGTGTGTGTGTGTCTGTCGTGTGTTGTCCTTCAGCATCACCCTGTCAGCTTTTGCAGAATTCTACAAAAATCCCCAATGACGTGCGGTCACTGATAGAAAGTGCTGAGCGACGGCATCACAGAGCCAGAACAGAACTTTTTCCACACCATTAAAGCGGCGAGGTGTTTCTTAGATACGACGTTTTGACTCATTAAACTGTAAACTGAATTCTCTGAAAGACGATTATCCAGACTAGAAAACTGCACACGCTTCCATTAAGAGCTGCGACTAACAACTGCTTTCATTATCCTCTAATTGTTTTGATCGTTTCCGCAATTGCTAGTCTCAATTAGTCGTCAAATGGGTCAAATAATGGAAAACAAGAGTCTAACAGCGCTCGACGCTTTGAGCTAATGAATGTTTCCATGCTCTGCGTGCTTTCCCTCGTTACTCTCGTCTGTGTTTTGTCTTATTTATTTTTAATTTCTCTGTAGCTTCGCACGATCGACCTCGAGGTTAAAAAAAGATTTGAACTCTGAAGCTGAAGCCGATGGTTCATGTCATTAGTTTTGCAGGTTTTTTTGGACATTAACCAAAGTGCCGGACTTAAGCCTGATGATGATAGCGCTCGATGAAAAAGTCAGGGAATCACAAAAATCATTAGGATTCATCCTCTGGTGACCACGAATGTCTGAACAAAAAGTTCATGACGCTCGAAGGATTAGTTGTTTGGATGTTGGGCCAAAAAAAACAACTGGGAAAAAAAGCATATTGCAACATCCTGCAGCCAAAGTTCTTGCATGTTGCATCCAAAGATGTTGCAGTTCACAGATATAAAAAAAACTTTTAAAGATAATCGACTGTTTGATGAATCAACAACTCCTTCAGATGTCGTAAGTGTTTCCATTGTGAGGTATTTGCCATAAATTCGATATGAGATATCACATATTTGACTATTATTAGCCTGCGCTGATAAGACAGACGATGTAATGCTTTTACAACCCCCCCTGGCCTTGTATTTCTTTCCATCACCTGTAGTAGATAAAGTTCTCGGGCAACATGGTCGAGTAAATATAAAACTTTTTATAGCGGCACATTGTGCCGCTGGATAATTTCTCTAAAGTCGTATAAACGTCGAGAGAGATGATTAAAATGTCGTCTGGAATTCTTCCAGATATTCGAGAGCTCTTACGTCAGGAAAGAAACATTTGTTCCTAACAAGTCTTTGATTGTGTTGATGCTCTGAGATTTGGACGATTTGCCGAGTTTAGTAATTAAACAATTCTTTGTCTCTGGGGTGTGAAATAAAAAAAGCTTATTTGATGATAACCGCCCAGTCACTTGTGATTTTTTTAATTGACTGCACCAATTTCCCCTTTTTTGCCGTTGCTGCAAATTTATAAACAAACATGCAGGATGTAAACATCACATCAGCAGCTGAGATGAATAATAACTGTGTGTGTGTGTGTGTGTGTGTGTGTGTGTGTGTGTGTGTGTGTGTGTGTGTGTGTGTGGAAACGTGCTGTGACTAAACTCTTTGTTGATGCACTCGTGATGCAACGCATTAGCCGGGGCTGGGGAAGGAAGCACATTATTCAGAGGCAGCATGCAGTCAGATGGAGGAGAGGATGAAATAAGAGATGGGTGTGGTCAGAAAGAGACGTGTGTGTGTGCGTGTGTGTGTGTGTGTGTGTGAAACTGTAGCAACTGGACTGAGGAGAGGAGAGTCCAGCAGAGAGTAAATCTGAGACATAAACACAAAGTGGACAGAGATCAATACAGAGGGAGAAGGGGGGAGGGGGGGAGGGCCGGATACTGGTCTGAGTGTCCAACAGAGTCTGCACCGCCCTCCTCAAACTGCTGATATCGACATCAGACCAACAAATGCACTGAGGAGCATGGAGGAGCTCAAACACACACACTCTGTTTAGCATAATCCATCCTGCACATTGATTATATACACAAGACGTGAAAAAGGTTCCCCCCTTTGTTTGTGGTCAATATTGTTTTGACTGCAACAATAGCGAGCCTGATTCCTTGTGAGAGGTTATAAAGGGGAATCGATAGTAAACTATTCCTGGAGTGTGTTTACACAAAAAGTCCCAGCTCGTCCCAGACACGGCGACACACTCACACTTGTCCTTTTAAGGAGGACTGAGGAGGAGGAGGGACGTGTCTGCTGCTCCGAGAACATTTCATTTCTTTGGTTGTCTCGTTGTTTTGCATCACGGATGGAGTAAAAGGTCCTCTGGCAAAGAATCTGACGCGTCCATTGAAAAGCAGTGTTCTACATCTACATTTCAGAGGGAAATACTGTACTTTGTACTTCACTACACTACTTTTCTTATTGTATTTACCCTGAAAATGACCTATTGGGATTAAAAAAGCTGCTTTTCAAGGCAGAAACAACTAAAAAACAAGTCAGTTACAACAGATACAAGACAGACAGACAGTATTACAACACACAGCAGTCTAGATAAAGAATAAAAGTTTTAGTTTTAGTTACTTTTCTTTTCACAGATGCACAAAACATATGACGGGAACATAAAACATGATGCACTGTGGGAGATTTAACTCTCCTAACGTGTTTAAAGTGACACAAACAAGCAGTGAAATTATACTGACACATTAAAGCATCAGTAATAATAATAAAACCAATTGAAGTACTTTTACTGTTGATATTCAGGACTTTTATATGTAATGCAGTACTTTTATGGTGCATTACTGTTACTTTTACATGAGTAAAAGTATGTGAGTACTCTGTCTGCCGCTCACTAACGTTACAAACTTTTTTTAACGCGCACAAACATGCGCACTGACGTCATTGTGCGCACTTTTCCTCGCGCTGAGGCCTGCTCACACTGAGAGATAACAAAAGTGATAAGTCAAGAATTTATCCAACATGCAGCTTCATTAACATTTTAAAATAAAGTGTGTTTGATTTGAACAACAGAGCAGATGAACTTAAATAATTAGTGCGGGAGCGTCTCTGTTTGCTCCAACAGGTGGCTCAGAGGAAACTTTCTCAGCTTCAAACACGATGAGAATGAGCAGCCATTAAGTGACAGAAACTATTTGGCCAAAGATCAATAATTTAATTTAACAATGCCTTTATTAAAATTTGCACTCACTCGCTTCTGGATGTCGTCCTGTCCGAAAGTGTTTATCTTGGAAGTCTTCTGCCGTGCCAATAAAGCAATTATAATCCCATTGGAGCAGCAGGAGCAGGGGCAGCAGCAGCAGCAGGGTGGTGGTGGTGGTGGTGGTCACAGTGGACGGAGGTAGTCTCCACAGCGCGAGGAGGGCACGAGGGGACGAGGGAGAGGGGCTGAAGGCGCCGCGCGCGCTCCACGGTCATTCCCGAAAGCCAGCAGCGACTGACCCACCCTGCCTGCCGGGTTAAAAATAAAGTGGGCGCATCCAGTACATGATCTGTGCGCGCAGGGGACGCACATTCCTGACAAGAGCTGGTGACTCTAAATGGCAGAGACACTTCTGATCTCCTGTGCACCCCCCTCCACCCTCCACCTACACCCACCCTCTCCAACTGCTCGCCCCCTGCTCCACCCCGCCCCGACCCAGGGCTCTCTCTAATCGCCGCACACACACACACACACACACAACACCCACCCACCCGCCGGGGACCCTTTTTTAAGAAATGTCACCTCTGCTGTTGACTCTGCATGCCATTTAACATGCAGGAGAGGAGAGGAGAGGAGAGGAGAGGAGAGGAGAGGAGAGGAGAGGAGAGGAGAGGAGAGGAGAGGAGAGGAGAGAGGAGAGAAAAGAGGAGAGAGAAAAAAAGGAGAGAGGAGAGGAGAGGAGAGAGGAGGAGAGGACAGAGGAGAGAGGAGAAGAGGACAGAGGAGAGAGGAAAGAAAAGAGGAGAGAGAGGAGAGGAGAGGGGAGAGAGGAGAGGAGAGAGGAGGAGAAGAGGACAGAGGAGAGAGGAGAAGAGAGGAGAGAGGAGGAGAGAGGAGAAGAGAGAGGAGGAGAAGAGGACAGAGGAGAGAGGAGAAGAGAGGAGAGAGGAGGAGAGAGGAGAAGAGGACAGAGGAGAGAGGAGAGGAGAGAAAAGAGGAGAGAGGAGGCCTGGACATGGAAACAAGTCCTGCACACGTTACAAAAGATGTAAAAAGTTCCAAACTGTGAATAAAAGTGGTTAAATCCAGCTCTGCCTCGACTAAATACAACAATAAAATGCTGCTTAAACATTGATGCATCTGTGTTAACTCTGTACAAACATCACTGACAGTTTTTCCTTTTGTACTTTTACTTGTAATTGAGTATTTCTATTGTAGTATTGAGACTTTTACTGAAGGATCTGAGTACTTCTTCCACCGCTGCCCATCAGATAATACAACATACACTGTAAAACATTATCTTTACTTCTCTGAGGAGATTCTTTGAAACAAGTGTCAACATAACATCAGTGTTGTCAGATCTTCTTCAAATAAATATTATGCTTCATATTTTTCACCGTTTTTTTTGTTTCTAGATGTTTTGCAGCACAGTGTGCCTGTGTTAAAATTACAGTTTTAGAAGTGTCATGTTGGAGTTTCTCAGATTTAGAGCGCAGTACTGTTTGATATTTTTTGATTTTTGATATGAGAGAACCTTAAATTGAGGGAAATGAACAGAAGAAGATAAAACTTCTTAAAACAAAAACAATAAAGTAAAAAAAAAAAAAAACAGGTACAGAGAAGAACAAATCTGAGGCAGCATGAAACATTCTTCTTTTCATACGATTAATAACCAGACTAACTTTAAATAAAGTAAAAAAAAAAGAACAAACAGCAATTCACTTGAAATATGAACTGTATTCATAAAAAACACACAACATCTTATTAGCAACAGGAAGCAGGGTGTTTATAACAAAATACATTTTCAACACACTGTCAAAACATAAATAGTTGTTTTTTTCTTACACAATGAAACGAGCACTTTAAAATATACAGACAACAAAGAAACCAGTACAAACAGCTGTCACTACGTTCCTTCACTCTGTGTCTTCAGTATTTCTGTCTCTTTCTCTTTGGTTCCCCCGAGAACGTTCAAACTACTGTAAATAATAATATGGCTTCATATCTGGACGCGGCTGACTGAGAGCAGTCGTGCTTTCGATCAGCTTCTGCATAGTGTCAACACTGTATAAACAAAAAAAATCACTTTTTTAATACGTAACATTAATTAATGCATTCACGGTTTCGTGCAAGCCGCCGTAAGAAAACAACTAAACAAAAAAAAACAGCACCGTGCTTCATAATGATTTAAAAAAAACATTCAACAACAGCATCTCGAACTGAGAGTGGAACAAAATAAATACGACAGATTCAGAAACAGGTGAGAACAAAAAAAAAAACGCCTTGAAACGTAAAAAAGCTTATGCAGATTTGGGTACCGCGCTGTCTCCATAACTTACTGCAACTTTAATAGTGAAACAGAGGGAGGTCAGAGGTCAGAGGTCAGGGGTCAGGGGTCGACTACGGAGCATCGTCCCTGCAGCTGGTGGAGATCCTCGCCGTCTTGCTCAAGGACACTTCAGCTCACGCGGAGCAAACTGAAAACTTGAAAACTGATTCGCCTCGTCGCTCTTTGACTTCCTGACTCAACATCTCCCTGTTTTTTGTTTTGCTACAAAACTGTTTCAGTGGTTTCAGGTTCGCCTACATGGACGAACGCAACACAAAGAACAGCTGAAGAGTGGCTAAATAAATCTTAGCATGCTTTCCATACACCGCCTTCATACTCAACCTCAGCTCAGGCACTGTGTCAAAATTACGAGGGTTTAAAAAAAATTCCTTCCCTTTTTCTGACCCTCTCTCTCTCGCTGCCTTGTAATTTTCACACGGTCCCTTCACACCCACTTTTCTCCTCTTTTGCTACAAAACTGTTGAAGGACGTCTGAAGTTTATTTCCTGCAGAATGAAGGTCTGAGTGGTTAAAACATGCAGTGCCTGAGGAAATAAATACAGTATGCAGTGTAACGAATCAAGACTTACTAACAGCGTTTGCTTCATGTGGACGTGGTTTTTACTTCACGGGGACAATCCAGGTGTCATCTCAGGTGAATTAAGTCGACTGAATTTCAAATACCTTTTCTTGTAGGTATGTCTTCTATATCTGACAAATACCGCTCATCACCTGTCTAAATAAAAAAGTTGTTTTGGGTTTGAACAAAGTGGTGCTGCCTCCTGTGGACGGTCTTAATCTCAGGTATTTACACGTCCCTGCAACTACAAAACATTTCTTTTATAGAAATTAAACGCTGGTGAAAACAAACCCATTAAATCAGTGTGACCTTGGATCATCTGTTGACTTAAACTCTTTAAACTTCAATTTTACGGTTCTCTAGCTATGACGCCGACCTTTGTTAAATCCAACATATTTGGTTGTCCTTGTTACAATATGGCACAAATCAATAGACACCATATTGCTAACAGGTATTAAGGGAGTTAAGTGGCTGATACTTATCAGGTTAGAGCAGAATAATTAACCCGTTTCATCGAAGGGATAAATCAATACGCAGGGGAAACTTTGCCGCCTCGGATAATTAATCATCAAACTGTCCAAACACACTAAATGTGCCACGCCGAGTCGCGTGCCGTGACTTCTAATCAATCTTTGGTAAAAACAGGATTGTTACAAGCATTCATGTACGTTACAAATATAAAAATACAGTTTCAATATTTTATAAAAAAATACCTTCATATAAAAAAAAAAAAGCTGCTTCAACTTTGTAACTGGGACGTAACAGTGCTCTTAGAATAAAAAAAATAAAAATAAAAAGTCAAGTAAATAAATTTCAGGTGCAAATTTTAAAAGACAGACTAACTCCACGATGGAGACTGTTTAGTCTTAAGTGCTCACTGCTCACGAGTCTTCAACCTTTCACGAGTTTACGAAGAGAGGAACGCGTCGAGATCGGCGATGACGGCTGCCTGTCTCCTGGCGACGGTGTTCAACAGTCGCTGAGGAAAGGACGGAGTTCCCAAGTCCACCTGGAGGACGACAACAAGAGAACACAGTCATAAATACAGAAGCTTGAACTTGAAATACTTTTAAGAGATCCTGCAAAAATCATCAAGATGCTGTTAAAAAAAAAGGTTTAATACATCTAATCCTGTTGCCATGGCGCCGTGTGGTTTGCAGCCAGTTACAGTATCTCTGAATCTGTTTTAGTGTTTAGTGTGCAAACTTGGACTTGGAACTATGGAGATAAGTTTTTTACTTTTTCTGTTATCCGGACTAATTCATGACACATGAATCTCTAGTTTACCATTGAGACCAGCTAGCATACTCTCTGTGGAAAGCCCGGTGATCCGTGCTGAAGTTAGGAGAAAAAGACGGGGAGCTGGATCTAAACGCCAGGAGCGGTCCAAACCATGCGTACCGTCTATTATCAAGGGGATACTAAGTAGGATACAGTATGGAGAGTCTCAATTCGGACTCTACGCTGGTAACTCTGGGCGGCTTTCAACTTGTGAGAGCGGACCAGGGAGCAAACACTAATTTCTTATCCAGCGTGTGAAGTTCCACGGTGAGGGATCAGTTACAGCACTTACACATATATAATATATGTTTTGGACCTCCAGATTCACACAGACCGCCAAATATATGTTTTTTTTATTAGCAGTTAAAATACATAAACACATAAATCAGCCAGGCAGATTCATTTATAGAAACCGTCTATCTCACCTGTAGCAGGTAGATGACCCTGGTGACCTCCCGTCCACCGCGCCTAATTGGCTGCAGGACCCAGCAGCTGGGCATCATCTCCCCTCGGACGGCATCCACACTGGGACGAGGCAGAGACTCCTCGAACACAGACTGCATCGCCAGCACACACAGGCCGGCCTGAGGCGGAGAGAGTGGGGAGACGAGATAATAAAATAAAAATAAAAATCATCAATAAAACAGGCAGTGCAGACGTTTGATCAGCCAAGAGGCAAGCGTACACGCTGACACTGATAACCAAGAGCTGAGTTTATGCTCAGTGTCCCTGTGAACACGAGCGGCGTCTAAACGGCATGTTCTACATTTTGTGGATGAGAGACTCGGCGTCACGCTGCTCATCATGAACTGATTTTAATCACTAAAAGACACAGTCGTCCTCAGTGATGTGACCGTCAATGGATGTTTTTTCTCCTTCAAGCTAAAGCGTGATTTTTTTTTGTGCACAACTATGCTCAGTGGACCTTATACAAGGGCGAGTAGCAATAATCATCCGAAGCGGTTGGATGACTCTGCAGCTGCGCTTACCTGCTTGGACTCGGTGCTGATGCAGCAGAAGTCCCGCGGCTGGCTGAGGTGGCAGGTGGACGGATCGGTTAGTATGTAAACTGAAGAAGGGAAACACAGAGAGGAAAAAACTGGTTGGTAATAAAAGATAGAAAACAACCAAACAAGGGAACAGAACAGAAATATATTGCGAAACAAGCCTGGAGAGTAACCTGCATCATTTATTTAAAGATAGGACGATCAGTCTGCGGTGTGTGGACACGGATGGACGAAATAAAACAGTGCAGAGCAGAGGAGGAGGAGGAGAGCGATCTCACAACGGTTTTAAAATGCAACATAGTGCAGGTGTGAGAACTGGAGCTGGTCGTGCAATACAATGAGCGGGTCGATGATGAATGGGACTGTGTACCGGACAAAACTAATGGATGCAGACGCATCATTTGAAACAAAAACACATGTGCAGGCTCCATAAATGCAGAAAATATAAATAGTTTTGCAGCAAAGACAAAATATATTATATCTTAAGTACATCTTAATGCATATGCAAGTATCTGCAAGGTAAACTCTTTATGCTGGACGCAAGTATTTATCAGTATCTTATGAACTGCTGATGTTTCAGGTCTACTGTTATATATATTCTTCAGAATACTGCTGCACATATTATATTTTAATTTATTACTGATTATTCATGCTTTACTTTTGTAGTTAGCTGAGATGCAGCTTGACTATTTCAAACCCTGTTATTTTTTTAATTAAGGAGGAAAACTCTCCGAGCTGTAGCAGAGCAGAAGTATAAAGAGGTATAAGTGAAGTACCTAAACTTGAAATCTGCTTCATCCCACCACTGCTAATGCAAAGAACCCCTGTGAGGATAAATACTAAGCACAGACGCATTAGCTCACCCAGCTGAGTGCTGTCATCTAGTGGTCGTGTCCAAACAGAACGGACCGACTGATTATACATGTGGCTCTTGGACAGCTGGCGGATAATGTTCCACAGGCTGGTCAGGGGTCTGTCGAGCTCCGCGGCCCCCAGGAAGCTGTGGACAGATGGGCTGGAGGAGGGCTTGTGGTATGCCTGGATACCTCGTTCTTCTCCCTGATATCTAAATAAACGCACACTTAATACTTTAAGCAAAATGATATTTATGCAGTTAAGCGGATGATTAATCTAACAGCAGACAGAGAGAGAAGGTAGATGATTTTTTTTTATTAAAGAGAATGACCGAGCTCACCTCCAGCCTGCTGTGGCTCTGCCCAGGAGCAGGCTGCTAAAATCCCCAGAAGAAGCGAGTCGCACCTGTGGAAAAAGAAACAACCTGATATAAACGAGTCAATCGTTCTGATGTTTCGTTTACAGGTTGGATGTTTTTACTGAAACACATTCAGATCTCAGGTGTGTCGTTACCTCAGCCAGAGCTCGACCGAGGAGGCTGGATGTGATGTCCTGATAGGTTGTGGATATGGAGGAGGAGGAGCCGAAGGAGGCGGTGCGCTGACGTGTACAAGCCGGGGGTGACGGTGATGAGGACATCAGGGGCTCGAACGTGGCGACGGGAGGCTCAAGGCGGACGTCTAGCAAAATACACGGATTGAATATCAATATCAATGACGTGGGCAGAACTCTTAAGACATCAAATACTCATTAGTCTAAAGTCTAAATGTCTGTTTCAGGTTTTGTGAATGACCGTCCGGTCCTCACCGTGGGCAGACAGCCAGGTTCTCTGCGTCTTCACACTTTGAGGACCACATATCGGGGGACGTGTCCTGACCTTCAGTCCTTCATCTTGGAGCCCGATGATCTGGAACAGAAACAACAACAACACTGTTATCCTCTGTGTTGCTCATTCAAGAAGAAATATTACAACAAAGTCAAAGATGAGCTGTATAAAAAAAACAATCCAAAACATATACACTCATGGATTTTTCAGCTTTTAAATTGATTAATCTCATTTATTCAAATCTAGTGTGATGTGTGACATCAGCTGTCCAAACCTGTCCGGTCAGAAGAGATCTGTTGCCGTGCTGCAGCTGGGCGGTGTTGCCGCTGTTGTACCCTGATGTCGGTCCAGAGGAAAGGCTCAGGCTGGATCCCGTGCACAGCGTGCTGTTACTGATGCGTGTCCGATGCCTCAGGTCATCCTGTTTCACACATGGTTAGAGATATTCAGTAATTTACAATGACGCTGTGAAATATACATTTATTTATTGGCAAATGAGTTAATAATCAGAGGAAAAATGCTTAAACTGCCAAAATAATTAGTCAATTTATGGAGTGAGCTCTTTTTTCTAGACAAAGGTATTAATTACTAATCAAAGAAGGATAAAAAAATTAATGGATAATGAAAATGATTAGTGTTTTATATATAGTGCTTTGACCTCCAGACTACAGAGACTTCATGTTTTACTTATGACACTGCAATCACACCAAAGCCGACCTTGACTTCCTGAGACAGCGCCTGCTGCTGAAGCCTCCTCTTCTCCTGCTCAGTCCGCTCTCGCAGTCGCTCACGCGCCTTCGCGATCTCCGTCCTGGCCTCCTCTCGGGCCCGGCTGTAGTCCCGCAACAGCTGCTCGATGTCAGACGGGTACTGGCCCTCTCCTCGTGGGGGGTCTGGTATTCTGTCATTGAGATAATTCACTGAGTTGCAATTACG
Organism: Collichthys lucidus; assembly: GCA_004119915.2. NCBI lineage: Eukaryota > Metazoa > Chordata > Actinopteri > Sciaenidae > Collichthys > Collichthys lucidus. The sequence continues at coordinate 26,098,087 of CM014095.1, forward strand.
GCAATAAAAAACAAACATTTAAACATTTAAGACTAATATGAACATGTCTTACCTGGTGCTGTCGATCACCTCCTGGCGGAGCTGTTGTAGGTACTCTTTACGCCGGCTGGGCATGGCAGCAGACACCTGCCTGGAGGAGGCCTCTTGTGGGGAGGAGTGAGGATGTTTGCTGGGACTCAAACTACGAGCTCTTCGGCAAGTCTGCAGACGTTCTTCCCTCTCCTGCCTCAAGCCCTCGATACTCCTGCGGTGTCTGAGAGGAAAGATTCACAGAAAGAGAAAATATAACAACAGGAATGAATTTTCAGGGATGAGCACTGGACCTTAAAATCTTGTTGTTTGTAGCGTTTACTATCAGAACTGTCGGATATTGAAATCTGTCTTCGGTCAAATACTTCCTGATCTAAATTAGGAAAGTCTAAAACTGAGAAAAGTTCTTGTATAACAAACACTGACAAGTTTAGGGTATAATATCAAAATAAAGAGCATGTGGGTCATTTACATCCTTACCTATCGTACAGCTGCTGTTTGGTGGGTGCAGTGCTCAATGGCTCCAGCTCTTCTCTGGACCTCGGGGTCAGCATCTTCAACAGTGTATCCGTCTCTCCAAGGCCATAATGCAGCTTGGCCTCCGTCAGCTCCATGGTCAGCGGCGTCGAATTCATGTTGAGGCTGACCGTCGCCATCACCTGCTCCCGCTCCTGCCGCAGCCTCTCTATCGCTCTCGCCCTTCGGTCGCTCTGCGCCGCGGACTCCGCGTTCGAGCCGTAACTCTCCGCCTCGCCCCACTCGGCGCAGTTTCTGCTCCTGTCGTGGTCTTTGGTGACGAATGTGGCCGGTTTGTTTGAAGGCTTTGCTTGCTGATGGCTGATGCCTGACCAGTTTGTGAACTTGTTGTGCAAGGGCAGGTCCTCTGGGACAAACTGGTGGTTTTGACACAGGGACACGCTGACGAGAGGCGTGATGTTTACGAGGATGTCTGTGTTGCACTCGCTGGGTGCCAGCGACACTGCGTCGTCCTCTTGAAGTTGAATAGTCTTGTTGCTGACTACGGATGGATTGTAGGAATCAGTGCAAAAATCTATAGGCCTCGTGAAGTTTGACGTTATTCCACGTCGGGCTTTAGCCTGCTCGTCAACATCAGTCGGTCTTAATATGGGCGAGATCTGGTTCTGCATAGTTAAACCTTTTGTTGATGTAGAAGTCCTCCACTGCTTAGAGGTCATCTGCCATTTGGCAGCCTTGTCTTTAGCTGTAACATCTCCCCTGTAGGTGCCTGTATGCCGATCCAGTGATGAACTAAAGCTTACGGAGCAGTTATCAGAACCTTTAGGGCTCGAGCAGCTCATGTCACTAACCTTCTCGAGTGATACAGATTCTGATTTACAAGAAGAAACATCACACTCCTGTCTGGGCATCTGATCGTCCTCTAAAACAGTTGTGCATGCTGGTTGTCTGCCTTTCTCAGAGCTATGGTCTCTATTTACATGCTGATATTTCGGCGGACACGGTGCTGATTGGTTTCCTTTCTGCTTCACACGTACTCTTGCTCCCACAGTCAGTATGGGAGACGATGCACGGTCTGTGTATGTGGCTTGCTTCTTTGAAGAAAGGTCGTTTCTTAAAGAGGGGCTGAGATTTTCAGATATTGCAACACTCCTGTGGCACAGTGCCTCGGGCGTACCGTGCTTTGAGCCTCGAGTGGTAGCAGATCTTACACGTCTTTGACATTCACCCGCGGCCTTCAAAGGAGGGCCGTTCTCTGATCGCGAGGCTGCAGCAGAGGTGTTAAACCTCAGGTCAGGCATGCTCTGCATCTTTTCATCCGCTTTGCACTTCACCGCACGGTTCTCATTGTCGTCCTGAGATACGCTGATCACCTCTGAACCGATTACTTTGACTATCACGCTGACTTCATGAGATCTGTCGCTGGGTGTTTGATTTACTTCCTTCTCTGCTGGTCTCGAGGGCCTTTCGGTCTGGATCCCAACATCTACGGCCGTCTGAGTCGAGCAGTCTCTCTTGGTGTAGTCGGTAGACTCGCTATACGAGGTGCTGATATTTGAAAAGTTGATGCTCCTCCTCAGGCTGGACTTGAGGGGTTCTCCTGTTCGCATTTCCTGGACATCCCCAAGCAGGTCTGAGGTGCTGTCGATTAGTTTTGAGAGGTGAGCTGACATGCTTTCCATGCTGGCCCACGTTGGAGTTTCTTTAACGTCCACTTTAGTCTTCTGTGTTGTAGGTACGTCAGTGTTGCTCCTTTTGTGCCGCTCTCTCCTCTTCGGAGCGCTGCCATTGCTGCCGATATTCACTGTCTGAAGGCCACGCTCAGTTTGAGTCCCACTTTCACACGTCCTCTTTCTTTGGGTTCTGCTTGCCTGGGACTCTTGCTCAGACGAGTACACAAACATAATTTCATCCACCTGACTGGAGTTGTTACTGGTGTTACCACCGGGAACGTCGTTACTCGAAGAGTTGCCGGTCACCGTCAGGCTGGCTAGATGATCATGAATATCAACGGATGTCTGCTGAGATGTTTTCTTCGCTTGTTCCTTATAATCTTCCATACTGCTGAGCGTACTGGAGAGCCCCTTGTTGGTGGCGTAAGTGCTCAGATGGGAATTGAAAGGCGAGTCCTGCCCGTTCAAACCGTTGTCGACGCTGCAGCATCTCGTCATACGTTTCTCGACGCTGTTCAGAAGTGGAGATGTGCAGGACAGGTCGGCCGCGCTTCCGAATGCTGGGTTCTTGTAACAGTGTTGGTTTGGGTCACCGTCTTGCCACTGGTGAACAAAAGGGTTGATGTCACTGGAGGCAAAATGCATAGGGGAGTCCTGAGGCTTCAGTGGATGTTGTGGTTCCCCTTTCTTTTGTTCTAGATTTGTCTTCTGTGACGTTGCCTGAGGAGGTAAAGAGTCGGTGTAAGATCTACAAACTTTAACTTCACTTATACCCGGAGTCCCAACAGAACAAGTCCTCATTTTAGATTTGCTCGCTGACAATGAAGTAGAAACATCTGCATTGTTACTTCTGGCCTGTCTGACTTGTTCGCCATTACTTTTGCCGAGCTTTACCCATTTAGACGGGAGCCGTGAGCTGTGATGCAGTCTGGTGGTTTGGTCGTCGTCCTCCTCATCATCGGACGACTTAATGGAGGACTCGGAGGAAGAGGAGGGATGAGTCTGGATCTTAGATTTTCTGAACCTCTTAGACTTGGACTTTTTAAACATAAGGGCAGAGTTATCCAATGTATCGCCAGATGTCTTGAGCTCAATCTGTTGGCACGTCACAGACCCACAGCCAACTGTACCTCTGATGCCGTTTCCGTGTGGGATCTCGCGTTTTGGCTGCACAGCACCAGAAACACATGCTTCATATTTTGACTCTACGAAGATCTTTGGAATCAATGTGTCATTTTTCATGACACAATCTTGGCACTTGTTGTTGTAATTCATATTGACCACACAAGTCTGAGCCAATTGATTTGAATGAGTCTGTGGACGGTTATACTGAGTTTCATTTCCTCTTGTATCGTCTGTTCCAGCATTTTCATCATGACCAGGAGTGACAGCAAAACCTCTCATAGATGAATTCTCAACAGTGGGTGTGTTCTGTCCACGCAGTCTGAATTGAAGATTTTCTTCATCAGGTTGTAATTTTATGGATCCAGATGCGTCAGGACTATTTTGGAAATGTTGCCAAACCTTCCTTGTTTTGTTTTGTTTGTACGAATAACCTTCTTTATCTTCAACACTGGCTGCGGTTTCCATGCTGACAATGTTAACATGGTTACAGCCACAGTGTTCTTTTGCATCACCCAGGGTGGAAGCTGTATCATGGGGTTTTTGATGAAGTTCACCAACAGTTGAAGGTGTTTTATGGGATATTAGAAGTTTGGCCCCAGTCAAAGGTGTTTCATGGGGTTTTTGGTGAAGTTCACCCACAGTTGAAAGTGTTTCATGGGATATTTGGTGAAGTTCACCCACAGTTGAAGGTGTTTCATGGGATATTTGGTGAAGTTCACTAACAGTTGAAGGTGTTTCATGGGATATTTGGTGAAGTTTACCCACAGTTGAAGCTGTTTCATGGGGTATTAGTAGAAGTTTGGCCCCAGGTGATGGCGTTTCATGGGATATTTGGTGAAGTTCACCCACAGTTGAAAGCGTTTCATGGGATATTTGGTTTAGTTCACCCACAGTTGAAGGTGGTTTATGGGGTATTAGTATACGTTTGGCCCCAGTTGATGCTGTTTCATGGGATATTTGGTGAAAATCAGAATTCACAGCAGGGCCATCCAAACAGCTCCAAGTGTCCATTTCATTCTCCACAGTGTTTTCCACAGTGTTGTCTTGCGGATCGATACATTTGTTTTGTGAAGAGGAACAACTCACTGAGGCCAAACTAATCAGATGCAAATCGAGGTTGCCAGAGCGCTCAGACTCTCCGTGGCTCTGGCTGTTGTTTTTGGAGACACAATGATCGATTGTTGGTATGTTTGATGTGACGTCAGTAAAGGTACAAGCACGGTCAAACTTCTGTGTTACTTCAGTAGATTTAAACAGGTTGCCCTCATGGCTAACCCTGAATTCAGCCAGCAGATCTAATGCCTGGTCCGCTGTGTTTTCACTTGTCATCCTTTCCAGTGGAGGGACTACTCTGTCTTTCACCTGATTACTTATTTTGTCTCTCATCTCTCTTTCTGTCCATCTATGACATGCAGATGATGACAAGGCATCCATGCTTCGACTCCTGCTCTTCCTCTCATCAGCACTGTCGACCGACGACAGCGCCATGTGTTCTTTCACCACTTCGGAGATTCTCAGGTCGATGGCGCTACAAATTGCATCAGACTTGCAAACGTGTTTTCTATTTTCTTGATGTTTTCTTAGGTTGTCAATTTGGGATCCTCCTCCTTTTGTTTCCACAGCTCCTTCCTTTATCGTTACATTCCCCTTTTCAACTGCTTTCCTCTCTCCTGTCGAGGTGTCACCGCATTCAGACTCCTCATAAATCTGACAACTCTCTCCAAGTTTCCAGCTCATGGGATCAGAAACCGGCGATGCCACTGAAACCACTGCGTCTCGTCTAATGCTGCCATCAACACAAGCATAATCACATTCAGGGCTGTCAGTTTCCACAGAGGACTGTTCCCCTTTTGAATCGCTGGTGTTATTATTGTCATCAGTCCAAATATCTTCATGGCTGCCAGATGGTGCAGAGCAGAAAGTTACCAACTCTCTGCTGTTGCTCCTTTTTGGGATTTTCAGGCTCCCTATGAAAGCATCCTGTTGGTCTTTGTTCCTCTTCCTGGAATTTTTACAAGCTGATTTAACAACCTCCTGCTGTAGTGCATTGTACTGCTCAGCGCCTTTGGTTTCAGCCTTATCTGACGTTTTGTTCCTTGTAAAAGATACACACTTCGTATTCCCAAACTCATACTGGTGTACGCTTTTCAACTTTTCTGTTGCACCATCTAGATTGCATAGCACTTCTTCAGTGAAGGCACACGCGGCGTCAGAAATCTTGTTCAGCGCTTGACTTTGCTTTGTAAGACTTGGCGTACGCATTTCAGTGTCGGATGACAACCTAACATCAGGAACCGCCATGTCAGATACACCAGCGAACATCTGAAACAATTTTACGTGTGATGCCTGTTGTACAGTGTGGTGGATCTCAGTGGGTGTCTGATCTAAGGTTGGTAAGGATTCTGGACTACTGTAGTCTGTAGCATCAACTGCCACATTTGCCATTCGTCCCTTTGGTCGCTCTACACAACATCCTACATCCTTCAGGTCCTTATCTGGTGTTTTTAGAATGTCTAATATTTCTGATCTGCCTCCTGACATTTCAAGACTATGTTCCTGCACTGTTATATTTACACCGTCAGTGCTGGTTGAGCTACAGCTTGTGGATCTGCTCTGAGAGTCTGAACGGTTCATACTGGTTGGACTAGGACTGCTGCTGCTGCTGCTGCTGCTGCTGCTCTCTACGCCCCTGAACATCATTTTTCTCTGGATAGGCAGACAATCTCTATGAATCCTTGGACTGTCTGCTGCGTCGGTGGAGGACCAGGCATCGGTGAGCGCCAGCAAGTTTTCTGGCTCCCTCACGCTGCAGCTGCTCAGGGAGCGTGGGCTGCTGGTCCAAGAGGTCTGCATGTTCCCAAAGTCCTCGATCAATTTGTGTACAGTGTCTCTGGAATCTGCTACTAATGAGTTGGGGGACTTCATTGTTAAACCACTGTGTCTTGACTTGAGGGAACCTTGCTGGGTCCAATATGCTTCCGTTGAGAGTACCTGAGCTTTCTGACAGCTGTCTACGCTGAACTCTTCTATCCTGCTATGCTGCCCAGAGGAATAAGAGCAATCTGTGATCAATGAGTAAGTTGGCACCACTGTTTGGCTAAGCCTCTTTACTGTTGAGTATTTCCCACCGTTTTCCACAGCCAATGAATCTTTCGACATCCGACTGTCTTCGCTCTCTGCTTCACTCTGGGTTGCTTCCTCGTGTCTCAGCTGCTCTGCCAGGGCCGTCGCATAGGCGGAGGACAGGGAGTCAAGGGAAAAAAGGCTTTCACAGTCTGACGTTCCTTCATCCCCGTCGTCCTGCTCTTCCTCCCATCCAATCAATCCGTGCTGCCTCTCGACCCATCTGCTGGTCTTGTTCATCAGAGCCTCTGTACTGTGCCACCGCCTATGTCTAACGTCTTCGATCCGAGTCCTTTGGTCAAGCTCCTCGCACGACACTGCTGTTTTAATGGCACATTTACCTCGGCTCATCTTGTTATCTTTAAGGCCCCTGTCTCTTCTTTGTCTCCAGTGAAATCTGCTTGCTAGCCTCCCCAGATGTTTGGGGCCACGTCCTCCATTCGCACCTGATGGTGGTTTCCTGAACACTTTGGACAGAGCTGACTTTAACCTGGGCCCCACAGAACGAGAGAAAGTCTTCCTGATAGTTTCTAGTCCCTTGTTAGCTGCAGGCGGCTGAGTCGTCTCATTCATGCAAGGGACAATCTGAGAACTGGGTTTGTGTGTTGCGGGTCCTTGTTTATTTTCTTTGCTGGCTGGCTGCAAAGACGTTCCAACTGGCGACTTCAGAATGACCGTTGAGTTCTGATCCGATCGGTTCTTAAAAGACAAGTCTCGGTTTGGCAGCAGAGGTTTTCTCTCCGGTCGTTCCCGGCAGGGTTGAGCTTGGGATTCCTCTTTGACAGGTTGTCTGATGTTTTCGGAGGAGCTCGCTCTACTGCGGCCGGATTGGCTTTGTCCTGAGGAAAGCGAACCAGAACAACTCTGGGTTCTTTCCCGAGGAAGACACTCGTCCGAAACCCACTTCCTGCTGCCAATGGAATCGCAGGACGTGGAGGAATTTGACGTCAATTCTGTGGATCTGTTCCTCTTGAGGAAGTGTCTGTTGAGGAGAGAAAAAGAAAGACTGAAATATTTTGGACTGCATAAGCAAAGAAGTTTACTTCCTGCCCTCCATGCAACTAACTCCACAGGTGGTGCTTACCTGAAGATAGGAGTGTTCTGTGGGTAAAGCCGAGACAGAAGATCTGCCGAGAATGAGTGTCTACGAGAAGCCAGCGGTCTTCCTCTGGGTTTTGAGGGGGACCCAAGCTCAGGAGATTCTGGGCTGTCTGGTCCTGGAGGCAGGACCCTTTCCAGCCTCTGCAGTTCCCTCTTAGCTTCCAACAGATGACGTTTACGGGCGATTCTCTCCAGCTGGCAGTGCAACCTTTTCCGACGGAGGCGGCTTTCGGCACGGCAAAGGGCGTGATGCTTTAGTAGCTCCTCCTGCACCGCCTTCTTCCGGGCCCTTACCACGCGGGATGGACGATCCACTGTCTGATCCTCAGCTCCGTGACTTGTCAGGCGCTCGAGAAGGGGTGCAGGGGTAATGTCGGTTTGAACTCCGGACTCTTGGGTGATTCTCTGCTCTACGGTTGTTAGATGTTGTTTCTCCTGCAAAATCCACTGCTGGACTGTTGGGTAAAGATTTTCAGAAATCAATATTCTACATTTTACATGGTTATCCAAAACCACCTGTGCAAAAACTTATAATATATAAGTGTGTAGAAAAACTACTTACTCTCACTGTACTGCTGTCGGAGGTGGGCCTGCTCCCTCTCCAGCTCCCTCTCAGCCCGTCTCTGCTCAGCCTGAATCTCCTGCCGCAAACTCTCCACGTAGCGCTGCTGCTCCTCTACTTGCTGCCTGGCGGTAGACTCCTCACTGGGGGAGAGAGAGGCACCCAGCTGCCCTTGGAGCTCCACTTCTTTGACACTATAAAACAGACACATAAATCCAGACTCAAAAAACTGATGGGGAAAAAAAAAACACAACCAAAAAATCATTTTTCATCTCACCATGGTACAACTTCGTGTCTATAATTTAGTAGTTTGGTGGTGGAGGATTCAAAGTAAAAGCTGCTGTTGTTGGTTTTCAGTTCTGTGTCTCAACAGTAACCAAGCAACAGCTGAGCCTGTCCTGTAAACAGCTAACTGGGATTGTTCACAAGGGTGGGGGCTCATGTGACACCTCCACCAACTCGACTGAAACACGCACCATCCTATTTCTACAGCACGAACACTGGTACAAGACATGTACGTCTATCAAATATGTATGCTGTTGGCAGAATAAGCTCTCGGCACACACCACACTTCTGCACAGAGGGATGCATATTGTGCCGTTTTGTGAATTTGTTTCCAGAGGCAGTATTTACCTGAGGTCAGGGGTCAAGGGGCAAAGGTCAATGTAGGTGCAGCTCATGCCACCTTCACTGGCCTGGGAAGAGCAAAGAAAAGATCGACTTTAATATTCGGCAGAGAAAAAATCACAGCGATCAACATTCCTGGAACGTGATCAGAGATTATTCTGTGCATCACATCAACCACAGCGTCCCTGCTCATCTGCTCATTATTAACCTTATCATGATTGCCATCACAACCGACAGGATCATTTGAATTTTTTTTTTTTTAAAGCTGAGCAGCGCCTACCCGTCTGCGCTCCCGGAGGACTGCTGCCTCTGCCGGGTGGTTGAAGCGGAACTTATGCACTCCTCCCAAGGTGATCACCGTCCCTGGAGAGATACAGAGCCTTCGTCACGAGTTCTGCAGCTTTGTGTTGATGCAAGCTGAAGAAAGTGTGAGTGTGTGTGGATGCTGAGTGTGTGTAAATGTTAATCCACAAGAAGAAGCTGTGCGCCTTAAGTGAGCATGCATGCATACGTAAGTGCACATTAACCCATATGTGTGTTATCAAACCATATCTGTGCATCTTTAAGTGGGTGAGTGTGCACAATTGAACATTAACCCAACATATCATAGAAAGTTATAGCAACTAGAAGCAAAGGCAACATTACTGGAATAAAATTCTGGTATTCGGAGGTTCACAAATCTATAATAAGAGGTCTAATATCTTTATGAAATGATATATTATCTTTAAGACGTTCTCAGCATCTTAATTTTACAAGAACATGCAATAATAAACAACAAGTGTCACCAAATCAACTATAACTTAACTATTATGGATCATAACTTTGTGTCGTACGTAAGATAAGATTTTATAGGGCATAAAAACTGTCACGTGGTATTAAAATAAGAATTTATTATCAGTCAAATAAAAGTGACATGATGCAAGCTGCAGGCCTGCATATCAATGAGGGTCAGATCCGATAATACCGCTACCGCTACCGCTTTTTTTTTTGCTTTATGCTTTGACTACAAAACATCCAATCACACGAGTGTGAGTAAACTGTTTCATTGAGGACGGGAGCTGACCTTGAGCCAGTCGGCAGGGGTCTGTGACCTCTCGGTCGTTGAGCAGGCAGACGCAGCCCGGCAGCGGCCTCAGCGTCACCACGCCTCCGTGGTTTTCAATCTCGCAGCTGGCACTGCCCTGCAGAACTGGAAACACGGAGAAGGATGCAGAAACACAATCGCAGGTACGGATTTAGAAAGCTGTGCTGATGCAGCTACTGTCCTGCTAAATTTATATCCAGCGCTCAATGCAGCATTTAATGAGAAGCGAGCATTCCATTTTGGTTTTACTGTGCGTTCACACACTCTCTGCTGTATGTGCGTATCCTCTGCCGTGTTTCATGCTGCACATCTACTCTGTGGTAATGCACGGCTGTAAGACGCTTTGAGGATTTACACTCTTGCAATGTTCCAATTAAGAAAAAACTTATTACACAAAAGAAATATAATATGCAGCCGGGCGAGGAAGCATGGAGACTCAATGAATAAATAAATACCTATTTGTGGTTCCTCAAATTGTTCCTGAGGTCCAATGTGGGTAACTCCTTCCTGTGACAAACAAAACAACATTGTGTGAACATGGCAGCTGCATTCCAAATCTGCAAAAACAACTACTGTGCATACCGGACAATAAAACACAAGCAACAGCAGCTACAGTGAATTTAACACAATCATCTGATCATTTGTTTACTTTGAATCTTATCTAATGGGATTAAGAGCTTTCTTATTCGGTGTCAAGACCACATGTGCTCCCAGGTGGCCTCGGCTCTTCACATGCAGGAAACAGTGTAATTGTCAGGCCTGAGGGTATGCTTGTCATTGTCAGAATCAGGACAGCTTAAGCTCCCCGGAGTCCTAGCCTCAGAACTAAGAGCCTCTTATCCAACTGAGCTCCAAGCGTTGTGGAAGATGCACACACACACACACACATAAATAGAGATGGTAGATCAACAGGACAGTTGGAGGATGGAGTGAAAACATAAAGACAGTAGAAACGCACCTTTCCTCAAGAGTTTTTCTAGCAGAACAGAGAGAAAAAAGTAGGAGGAGGAAGAAGGGGAAGAGAAAAAAGAGAGATGGTTACAGTCAAGACAGCTGACAAATCAGTAAGAGAGTTAGAGTTTGGGAAAAATAGAGCGAATACGGAGAATATCAGTTTTTGTTCATGCAAATGTGTATTTTTAAAAAAAAGAGACAAACTTCCTGTAGAACTAACTAATCTATGACACCATCAATACAAATTCCTACATGAATACTAATAATTCTGAGATTAAACTATCATGTATTCTGAAATTTACACTAAAATTCACAAAAAAAAGACCTCACACTAAAATACTACATCATACATCCAACATATCTATCTGCGTTCTGTATCATCGCACCCTGAGCTGATAGAAGACGACCCCCGTGCTGAGAACGTCTCGATCCAGTGCGACCAGATGCGGTTGGAGGGAGTTGATGAGGAATCCGGCCCGGTCTCTGTTGATGTCCACGCTGTACTGCTCCAGCAGCTCCTTCTTGTCTCGCCAGCCCTCCGACCAATCCTTCGTCAGCTGCTCCACCTGAGGAGGAAGATAACGAAGGGAGGTGATTAAGAGAGGCAGCGTAGAGAAGATATCTGTGTCTGTCAGGGAGATGATGATCAGTATCAATGCTAATACCGCACTACTGTTTCCACTACTGCTGCTTTCGCCACAGATATGCATCAGTCCAGTGATATCCACCGCTGAGACATCTGCTGCTATCCCAATACAAAAGATGTGAATGGATTCATGTTTATGGAGCTGCTGGAGATGTTTTCTTTTCAGGATGATCCACAAACCTCAATGGGAACATATTTAGTTGTGTCTGCAGAATCTTAAATAATCCCACAATCTTTAGAGGAGGTATTTAGATACAGGAAGGACGAAGTTGGAAAAAGTTGGGTTGATATCGTGCACCCAAATAAATCTGCATCATATTTCTATCTTTTCTGAATCCTCGTAACCTCGACTACAGTTTAAAATTCAAGACCTGTTCAAGACAAAGTGTTTTTTGTAGGAGTTGAATGATGATTACACGATGTGCTGTGAAATCTGTGTCAGACTGACATGAAACTGAATATGAAAGCAGAGCGGCTTCATGTGTCCAGGAATACTGTGTCTGTCAGGCAGATGTAACCGCCTGCGTCGACCCTGCGTTACCTTTAGTTCGTTCTGTAGCACGATGTCGGAAAGGTTTCCATCCCTCTCATCACTCAGGGATGGACTGGGATTACGCTGCTGTCAGTCAGGAGAATAAAAAGGAATGATCAGTCAGCGTGCGGAAAGGAAAAATGTCACAGTCGTTACAGTGCAATTCACTCTTCACCACCCAGGGGACTAAAAAAAACGCACAGCACTAAGCTGCAAAAACGTGTTATGTGGGAATCTCTTTCATTCAAAGCCTACGGTACTAAGAGGGTAAACCCAGCGGGGTGTATCCCCGAGAGAGTCAGCGCGATGCTCTGACGATAAAAAGGTCACCATACCATTTCAAAGCTGAGCAGCATGCTCTTCAGCCTGTCAATCTCCTCCCTCAGTTCCCTGATCAGCCGAACGTTGGCATCCTGCACGGAAATCAAAAGTGCACGTTAACCTACGGGAACATTTGGATCAAACTGAATTCGTCCGACTCTGGAACAGCCACTGACCTCATTAACCCGAGGCTTGTTGACGATATTTCTGGCATGGGCGGCGTAGCGCAAGGTGCTGAGGGTCTCGTTGTAACTGTTAGCGGAGGGTGAGACGGCTGCACAAAAACAGACACACACACATTCAGCAATTAGCAGTCACATCACAATAAAGAGGCAGGTAAACTGAGGCTCAGTGGTTTTAATAGTGTGGTCACATTACTGCAAACTATTTTCCAAAGCATAACAAGTACTTTTTAAATTTATTTTCCAGACATCCAGCCAGTCCTTAGGTTTAGCACGCTGCAGAAAAACACTCAGAATTCAATGCACATTTATTTTTTGATCAAAGTTAAATTATCTTGCGACGCTGCAGCAGCTATGTTTTCATTCACTCGAATTCTTTTAATTTTGCATGTTTGCCTTTTGAGTTTGCAACAGCTCTGTTCAGCAGCTTTCAGTTACGGCGTAGGGAAGTCACTGTCACACTTACTTGCGATCATGATGGTCTTGGAGTTGCCACCCAGGCTGTCTTTCAGCAGCCAGGTTAGCACAGAGTCTCTGTAGGGGATGAAGCAGTGCCTCCTCCCACCACCTCCTCCTCCTCCGCCGCCTCCAGAGAGGGAGCTGCTGTGGCTTCCCACCGTGCTGCCATCGCCCTCAGAAGCCATGCTGTTGATACTCTGACAGCTGCTGGACATCTGGGAGTTCTGGGCTGAAGAGGAAGCAGTGGGGAGAAGAGGTGAGTGACGGATTCATGGCGCCGCTACAGACGGAAGGGAACGCTTCGAGGAAAGAGGGAACGTGGAAGGAAAAATACGTTCATGCTCGATTTAATCCTCTCTTAGACGTCGTCACTTTTACTTACCAAGAGCAGATATGACGATGCCCAAAGTAACCAGCGACTTGTTGATGTTAGAACCCTCGGTCAGTCTATCCCTGCAGTAGTTGGGATCTGCGCGCTCACTGTGATGTGATAAAACATAAACTTAACATTACTTTCATATCATTAATTAAAGACACAGATTAAAATGTGGAACTGAGAATTTAGGAACTCTCGTCCACTAGGGGGCAGATTTGTCAATGACTTTGACTCGATGATGAGAAGAAGAAGGAGGAAACATCAGTCGCACCTTCCAGCCAAGTCCACCAGGTTTATCTTGCTGACAGTTTCTGAAGGGAGGTTATTTTCCAGGATTGCCTGTAGAGGAAAGACGAGAGTAATCAGACTGGAATCTGAAAAATTACAAATAGGAGATGAGTGTAGCTGCGTATAATCTGACAGGAGGGCTGAGGGAGACAATTACCTGTGTGTACTGGATGGTGAAGATGGCGTGGGATCTGCTGCTGGCGTCGTGGTTGTGGGTTGCTGCCGTGATTCGGTTGGCGATGCCTTCCTCCAAGAGGTCCATGGCCTGTTTGCAGTCTGAGACCACGTGCTGCGATAGGTCTGATTAGAGAGAAGGGAACACAGAAAACAGAGCACATGCACATGCACAGTTTATATATACTGTATATCTATAGTCCCACAGAGGACAGAAAGTCATGTGAAACTCCCTGCGAGAGACATACTCTTTACAGAGTCCTCCAAAAAAGACACGTAAAGGGATTAACGAGTAAGAAAGACATAGATTCACATTTGAAGCTAGAAGTTGTGTATGGCTGCTTTAGGAATAAGGTGACTTCACTGTTACGCTGATGGCAACGGGCAGGAGGACAGTCAGAGATGAGAATAAGACACAAACAGGAAGTATGTCTCATGTTTGAGCTGTAATATTTTCCCACAACAAAAAAACTCAACTTCCAGGCGTGAATCACGTATCTTAAGCGGCTGTAACACACATGCACGCACAAAGACTTGTGGCGCCAACATGTCGTTACTTATTCCTCGTGTTAAATATGAACATTTAATGCATGTATATAAAGAGAATGAAAGTGGCTGTGAACACACTGTTTGATGGAAACGTGTTGGCGGAGGAGAAGAAGTCCTCTGTGTGTGTGTTAGTGTTCTCCTTGGAACCACAAGGAAATGACTTCACTTCCTCTGGTCAACTGGGATTTCTCCTGATACAGACAATGAGTGGATGTGGGGCTTTAAGCACAGAGGAGGCGGGCGGATGAGAGGGAGAGAAAGAACGAGGAGGAGGAGGAGGAGGAGAAGACGAGCTAAAAGAGGAGTCTGGGTCAGAGACAATTCTGGACCCGATCAAAAACTTAACGACAGAACAAAATTCCATCGCTGACCGCATACCGCAGTGACTTGTAAACTAAACTTACAAGACACGAGCATTACTCAAAATGCTGCAGAGCGCGTTACACATCCAAGTCCGTAATTTGACAAAATTATGTGTTTGAGTGTGGATGACAGAACATTTACCTTTGGCATCGCCTCCCATCTTCGCTCTCTAAGCACAGAGTGTTTCGGACAGAGTGTTTCAGTATATAATCCACAACTTGAGTTATAAAACCGTAAAACTTAAAAATGCAACTATATGTCCGATACATCAGGGTGCTCCTATGTTATTTAAAAGAATGTTTTTTCCTGTAATATCTTATTTTAATCTCAGCTACATCATCCTTGCAGGGTAGTGAGAGTGTGCAGCCTCTAGACCTCTAGATAAGTATTTAATCAGTAAGACAGACAGAAAAAAGCTAAAAGAGGAAATGATCTGTTGATTCTGGAGCTCCACAATTTTTGCAATTACACCTGGAACCGTGGGGTCATGTTTGAATACTGAATTTTAATTCCAATTCGTTGAATTTGTTGGATTTGCTTCGTGTTTGGAGGATAGATCTTTGTACAAAGCCTCAGCTCTCCACTGTTGTTTTGTTTCTCACTTTCACACTGGAGAATAAAAGTCAATAGTAACAAATAAAACATCAGGTCGGTGTTGGAAGCGAGGGCTAAAGGGGCAAACAAAGAACGCCTTTCTGGTTTCGAGTGAGTTTAAATTAGTTTTCTGGGACGTACATTGTGTCTTTGCTGTCAAACACTTTATAGATTACAGGTCGCAGGTGTACTCAACACTTGAACCGAACCTTGCACGTAGGGTCCTTTCTCGGGGTGCTCTCGAACTTTCAGGGACGGTCTCTTCTTCTGGTCTCCTCGTCTCAGCAGGTCTCGAACACGCTCGTTATAGATCTCCAGGAAGCTGCAGGGACACGGGGATGAAACAACAACCTGCTGTCAACACACAGGACTGGATCACCTAATGTCCAATAATAATAATAGGCATCACACCTACGTACAGTCCCATTACACATCATGTGAGCAGTATGTTATGTCAGAAACAATCTTTAAGTTAACCTTTCTGGCATTTTTCCCTAACTGTAAAGTTCAGAGTACAGACAAACAAAGAGGAGGGTGGTGATGTGTGACAATGGTTGTATTTGAACCAGGTCGTAGTCATGGTTACGTGGTCTGCGCTTGAGACCGCTGGTCCAAACGAGACGGCCCAGAAACGACGCTAACCCAGAAAGGATAATATCTGCTCTGGTAAATTAACAAAGCTTCAGTAAGTTTCTCTGAGACTTCCCCCCCGATGCAGACAGGAAAATCCAGTTTTACATTTGCATTGTATCGCCTGCAGCTTTGCAGCATAAGTATTCATCTAATTTGAATTTTAGGAAGTGGACAGATTGCACTGATTGTTTCAAACCAAAAAAAAAGGGGGAAAGGGAGTCGGACAGTAACACAGTACCTGATCTCCACTCTGCTTGAGTTTTGCCCGTCAGGAAAACTGTCTTCAGACCTAAAGAGACCCTGTAGGGAGAGGACAGATGCAACTTACTACGCGCTACAACACCACGGGACACGTGGCTGAATCATCAGTACGCAGCAACTGATGTACCTGACAGATCCGAGGGGTCAAGCCAAGGGAGTCCTGACAAGAAACAAAACAAAACAGAGAGTGAGCGTACAGTAGCGTCATTTTTAACAGGTGTCATTTGCTTATTTTCAGAGCAGTGTAGTTAATGTCAGTGTCCTGCTCACCGGTGTCCCCATCATGGTGTACGTCTTTCCAGATCCTGTTTGTCCGTACGCAAACAGGCACACATTGTAGCCCTCAGAGGCTCCGGACAGCACCGACACACCCAGGTCCTGGAACACCTGAGGAGCATTAACACACACACACACACACACCTCAATCACAAATACACAAAGAAAGACTGACTAAGCGATGTCTTTAAAACAACCAGGTGGAGTCGCACACCTTGATTTCCCTCTGTATCTTTTCTAAATGTCGACATGATTAGCAAACTAATCTGTGCTCATGTGGGCTGATGTGTGTGCAGTGTAAGCTGATGTCCTTGATCTTAATCGGACTGTTTTTTTTTTTTTTAAGTGAGTGTAGGTTTACGCCGAGGCTTCGCTATCACAATGCTGTGGCAGCGGGCCAGCGGTGGGGAGGTAACGTTGCCTTCTGCTGAGGTGTTTGGGTAAGGAGCAGGGAGGTCGGCTAATACACTGGGTAAACAGCTTTGCAGAATGTGAATGTGAGCGAGTAGAAGATTTTTTTGTTTTTAAAAAGCTCGACGAGATGGAGGGGGATCCAGGAAAACCCACTGAAAACAATCAACTGAGGCCTTTTTCTTTCTCTCTGCGTCTGTATCGCCGGAGATTATTAGCACGAGGTCACACGGTCATATGAGACGTTTCATTAGTAATAAAACACATGACAGTGTATGAAATCTGTGCGTGTTCATATAATATTCTGTTTTCAGGAAGAAATAAGTTGTAATTGGGAACAAACACGTTGCTGTGAGCTCTCCTGACTCCAACAGTCTTTATCGCAACATTATCTAATTTAGAAAACTATCAAAATACTCAGTTTTGAATGAGAATAAACTATGAGAATGCAGGAATATAGTTCTGTAGTTACTTTCATGCAGGCAGTCCACAGCGTGCATACACTGATTACTAGTTAGGGTGTGATTTTGAGTAGATGTGGATCAGGAGAAGTAGCTCTGGTTCTGGAACCGGTTCTGTTTCTATCCTCTCATTATGAACAATAATAAATATGATCATGTTTGTTTGTTAGTTTGTTGTTTACCTGGCATGTCAGGTGTTTTAGAGAGCTATATGATCACTCTACGCTTCAGTGTGTAGTGCTGTTTATTACGTTATAATAAGAGTTCACGACATTGATATAAACATGATAACCAGCACACACTACAAACCATAAAACTGAATCTACAAGAAACTACTCCTGATTCATCTGCTAATTATTTTCCAAATCCACTTATTAATCATTTGTTCTATAAAACAAGAACATTACAGTTTCCTAAATGCCAAGATGATGATTTTATGATTATATAAGTCAAAGAAAAGCAGCTGGAACAAGAAAAATGATTAGTGATGTTATTCTTCTGTTGATCAGTTAATGGACTGATCTTTCCAGCTGTGCGTCATGTCTAGAAACCAACCACAGTCCAGCTGTAGATACTACTATAGTGAATGGTGTTTTCCACTTAATATCATTATGAGCAGCAGCTACAGTACATCTGTGTGTGTGTGTGACTGTGAGAGGTGGACAAACGGACACATGATTAGTCTCCTCTGCTGTTTTCTTTCCTTTGTTCATTACTGATTAGAAACGTTATCAGAACATGTTCCCAAGGATGTGTGGCCTCATCTGCAAACCAAACGCTCAGTCCAAAGGCAACACATGCCTTGGCGGGGTGGGCACAGCAACCTGATCTAGACCAGACCTGAGACACAGCACATTCCCCCTTCAGAACCATAACACACCCAGGTCAATGAGGGGTCCCCCTCCGCTGGCCCCCCGAGGCTCAGGCATAGACCACGAATACTGGTGGGTAAGTACACAAGAGGCGAGAGAGGAGGAATGCTCTCACAGCTACTACGATCTCCAAGGATCAAATACACGGGAATCATTTCAACATACCTCCCGTGTGTGTGTGTGTGTGTGTGTGTGTGTGTGTGTGTGTGTGTGTGTGTGTGTGTGTGTGTGTGTGTGTGTGACTACCAACCACCGTCAGGAGAGGCGAGAACCTGGACCTAAGCCTGTGTATACTCCGGGCTCACAGGACGGTGGGAATAGGTTTAGGTTGGACGTGGTTGAAAGCTCTTGTGAAAGTCCAGAGCCTTGTGAAAGTGTGTGAAAGGATTCAGTGGTCAGCCGGTTGTTCTTAGGAGTGTGTGAATGTCTGTGTGTGTGTGTGTGTGTAAATATTCAACAGCCTTGAGTTGCAGGAGAAAAGTGAAATGCACAACGCTGATAGGGTGAAGCGAAGCGCACACAAACGTCTTATCTGACAGCGACCAACCGACAAAGCAAAAACAAGAGAACACCCAACATCAGGACAGTCACTCTAATTCCATAAATATGACACGTTCAGATAAGTTTAGAGTTATTTCATCTTTTAAAAACCACAGAACACACACGGTAAACAGTTTTTGGTTGTAAAATCGTCAGGTGGCATTCATTTTCTGTCCTTATCAGAAAACCTGTGATTTCTATTTTTCAGTTTTTGCTCAAATCGACCACCTGAAGTATCGACTAAGTCTTTCAGCTCTGCTGCTTTTAAAAGTGCATCTATGTCACTCTAACATTCAGAGAATTAGTTACATTTCTTGTATTTAGATTACTGGAATCAGTTTCACATGTCACATGTTCCTTTCTAACCCAACAGTGCTGGAAAGAAAAGTGGATCGTCCAAAAGAAGATTAACAAGGATTTCTGATAATACATAAAATATTTAAATGTTTTTTCTGCTTCTAGCTCCTCAAATGTGAGGCTCTGATGCTGTAAATTGATTTTCTTTGACATTTAAAAGATGCAGTCGGAGCTCTGGAGGTTCCTGATGTGCTTTTTTCATTGTTGTCTGACAGTTTACGGACCAAACTATTTATCAAAACAGAACAAATACTGATTAATCAATAAAGAAAATAACTGTGTTAGCTGCAGCTGTAAACCCACCCCACACACACACACAAACACCATTTTTCATTTTAAATTATTACTCTGTAGTCTAGCCAACCATGTGCAGACAACAGCCACGTGTTACTAGTAAAAGAGCTGCCACAGCGGCTGTGTTACTCAGTGACCTTATAAATCAGCAAACAGGCTCCGTGGTTCAGACGTCTAACGCATCATTATTCCTGTGCGCATTCAACATGCGTGATTATAGGCACGTTTGAGCCCAACTGAGGCTAAAACTAACACTTATTTTTATTTTATTAATCTGAGACAGATTAAATACCAAAAATATTTTATTTATTTCATGAATGAGCAAAAAATAAATAAAAAATCCTCAAATTTCAGGATATGGAAACAGAGTTTGGACTTTTTGCTGAAGCAATAAGTTTAAAACTCAATCAGTGAATCAGTTTATAGACTAATTGATTTATTGTTAAGCCTAACTAACTAGCTGTAGTTGAAAAAAGCAGCAATTGGAGCAGTCGGGAGTGTAGTGGGTTAAGAGGCCGCCCCGTGTGTGGAGGATATAGTCCTCGCTGCAGCTGGCCCCGGTTCGAATCCCGCATCGGACGGCTAATTTACTGCGTGTTACTTCCAGTCTATCTTCAGCTGTCCTATCAATAAAGGCATAAAAGGCCAAAAAATAATCTTTAAAAAAAAAAAGCAGCAATTGTTGCAGAAATTTAAGCAAAATATCGAAAACTGATAAAAACGTGAATTTTAGCCAACAGGTGGAATCTACTTTACAAGTTAATGCAATGTTTAAAATGAAACAGTGAGTTTGTTATGTAACCGTGGCCCAATAAACAGTAACGGTGACAACAAATGTGTGCAAAAGTGTGTGCAGTCCGCCTGGAGCCCGGACCACCAACTGTTGCCCCCCTGCGTCTCGGTGGAATGGAGGCTTAAACACCAAGACAAAAAGCAGCGCCGCCCCCATCTTGTCCTCATCCTACTATTCAAAAAAACAGACAGACACCCGCTCCTCCTTCAAACACAGAAAATCAATACAGCCCTTGTTAAAGTTGACCCTCTTAAATTCACTCTATGGGGGCTGCGATGAGGCCGAGGGGCTCCGGGCTCGACACAAAGAGCAGGATCTTCACTTCACTCCATCTTTGAACTCCACTCTCTCTTTTCTCTTTGTAGGACTGCTTCTTTTGTTTTCTCGGGTTTTGACGTTGTTTGATTTCATCATCGAAACACTTTAATAAAACCACAAAGAACGAAGCGTGAACTTATTTCAGCCTCTTGAAAGAGTGAAGAAACCAGATTTAGGCGACGTTAAAGACAATCCTGTCGTTTGTCGTCTCTGTCGCACAAAATTAAATCAGCAGTGTTGTCGTTTTTTGGCCATTGTGCTCAGCCTACTTTCACAATCTGCAGCAGCCTGCAGCATTGGGAGGTATTTTTGGCCGGACAAAGCAGTCGAGGCGAGAGACAGGTTGCATTATGGGAATGGAAATGTACTCCAGGATCAAGGGGGGAAAACAGCCTGGAGATAAAGTGACTGGGCCAGACCTCATAGTAAGCGTGCAGGCTGGTTGGCCGCCTCGAAACACACAGGGGAGAGACTAAACACCTCCATTAACAGGAAACCGGCTGCCACCAGCAGGTCGCTGCACGTGTGCGTGTGTGTGTGTGTGTGTGTGTGTGTGTGTGTGTGTGTGTGTGTGTGTGTGTGTGTGTGTGTGTGTGTGTGTGTGTGTGTGTGTGTGTGTGTTGGTCGGGGTTACAGCAAACAGCATCCACAACAGGAACAAAGGCCTCAGAGTTTACTTCCCTCTCTGAGGGGGGAAACAAAATTTAAAAACAATGTAACAATGAGAAGAGGAAAAGCAGAACATAGATTTCATTCTTGTATAGGAAATAGGTCAGATCCATCAGGTCAAAACAGAGCAAGGAAGGAAGAGTAAAACAACTTCGGGGTCAAAAAAGAAAAGAGAGAGCTCCAGATATAGCAGAAGGCAAAGGAAATGACATAAAGTCAATGCATGAATGGCAGATTATAATCCAAAACATGCACATATCATCCCTCCGATACACACTGCTGCTTTATTTACAGCGTTTTCATTGGTAATTTATGATCCAGCCTTCCAGGGAAGCATTAACGCTGATATCTGCGTGCACGATACTCTCGTCTGCTAAACATCCAAATAAAACGCACCGTCAGGCTCGTGCCGAGACTCAAATTTCAAGCGATATCCGGGGACGAGAGAGCACGCAGGCGAATTCAAACCTAGCGATGACACGTAGAGAGATATTATCTTGTAAAATTCTGCTCCACGGAAAGGAAAGTTGAAATGTCACGTGTGCGTCGAGCTAAGCTGGACCAGACGTCTCTGAGGGAAAATGAGGAAACTGTTTTTTTTTTGTTTTTGAAACATGGGAAACAGTGTTTTCCAAAGTGGCAGCCTTAGTTGGTGGCCCGGCCGAAAAGTGGGTGAGAAATGTAAAGAAAGAAGAAAGACAGGATGATAAAAGACAGACAGTGAAAACGTAATGGTGTAATGTCTCTGTAATGAGTTAGGTCCTGTAATCACTGGCTGTGGAAAATGCCAATTCTGGTCTGGTTTTATGTGGCCTGCTCTACACTGAACCCTGGAGAAGTATTTATGTGCCATGTGCGTATGTGTGTGTGTAAGTGTGTAAGATGTTGTCAAGGGTGATGGCAAAAAGGCCAGACGAACAAAGTGAAGCACGTTGCCACATTTAAGGCTCCTCGTTGCTTTCTGCAGGTTGACGCAACCAAAGAAACAAGATGTATTTTCCCCTCCGCAAAACCACTCTCACTAGGAGGACGAAGACGGGAGAGGGTAAAAAGCAAAGTGCAAGACGAGATGCAACTTCCCACCCCCGAAACTTTTCACGTCCAGGACAGCTGCAGGAGAAAGTGAAGAGTCCCTCGGTGTCCCTCAAACTGAACACAAACAAAAACAGCTGGGCCCGAGCAAAAGCTAAATGCTTTTCTCAAAAAAGAAAAGATAATTTCCCCCGACTTCCTGTTAGGAATATGAGTGAGTGATTGAGCGGTGAAAGAGGGAGAGGACACAGACATGGAGGCAGAATCACACACAGAGGAAGCTGTTTGGCTGGAGTTCAACAACGCTCTCGTTTGTCACACTTGGACAGGATTTGTAGGTCAAATTAGCATGGAAGGCCTGCGGAGGGAGGGAGAGAGAGAGAGAGAGAGAGAGAGAGAGAGGAGAGAGAGGAGAGAGAGAGAGAGAGAAGCGAGGAGAGAGAGGGAGGAGAGGAGAGAGAGAGAGGGAGAGAGAGAGAGAGAGAGAGAGAGAGAGAGAGAGAGAGAGAGGGAGAGAGAGGAGAGGAGGAGAGGAGAGAGGCAGAGATGTGCAGGCCAAACAGATAGGCTGCTCCTCATTACTCAGGCCTCCCTACACATGGGAATGAAGGGCAGTGGGGAATGAAAGAAAGAAAAAAGAGGAGGAACAACAGAGGACAGGAAAGAGAACAAAACATGAAGGCCGGGGACTCTGTGGCAGCGCATTCCTCTTTTTTTTCCTGACACTGGGGCAAAGGCTAGACCTAAAACAAATAAATAAAACCATATCTGGTGAGACTTTGGGGATTTGCCGCTCCTCCCCGAAGCACAACATGAATGACTCCTGCAGCTTTCAGCCTGATGGGACCCGTGTTGTGAAATCCAGAAGGTCCCGTGCTGCAGTCAAGATTCCTTCACTGGGAACTGGCACTGACAGTTGACATGAACTCAGCACTATTTGATGTCACTCGAGGACCCACGCCCATCTGTTAGCCGTGAACGTTTCAGTTGTGTTATTTAATGTACATTTTCCTGTGATGAGCCTGATGAAGATAAGCAATCACAGATAATGGATGCATAAATATACTTCTAATTACGTTAGCACAACTCAGAGAGCACAACATCCACAAAGAGTCCTTTTAAATTAAGTTAATTAGCTAAATAAATGTATGAGCAGCTATGTAGGGAAAACAACACATATAAAAATGTTTAAATTCCATAATGTTAAGAGATTATTCCAGGATATTATTCTGAAATCGTGAACTAAGAGACAAAAAAACACTGACAGTTAAAGAACGTAGGCGTTTGCACGATGTCAGCCGCAGGTTTCTGTCCTGCCACTTCCACCTCCCAGTTAATCTAAAAATCGGCTAAGACGCGGACCGAATGAAGCCTGGTTGCTCAGACGAGCCATGTGTAACGACACCTACCTGTCAATCAAAGCGTCCACGCTGTTAATCCTGCATAACTTTAAGCCTTAATATAATCTGAACAGGTGAGTTGTAATAAATTCACCCTCAGTACAGTTGTCATGAACGGGAGGAAATTAGTTTTTTGTACCAGGCTGTAAACATGTTTATTTCTGCTGTGAACATGGGAGACTTATGGAGGACTGACTCACTTCTGGAGCCAGCCTCAAGTGGACGTTTGAGGAACTGCGGTGAAGAGCTGCATCATGGGCAATACCTGCACTATATTACAAGCATTCGAATGAAAAATATGACACAAGCTCCAAACAGAAGTCGTTGAAAAGTGGTTTCCTACTCTTGTAACAACTCCTCTTATCTTCTGCCTGAAAGCATCGAGCGTGCACATAAATAACAGGTGCTTTTCCTGTATCCATATGGTGCATCTCATATTTCTTTGTTGACAGCATGTGGTTTATTCTGTGTCCTGCCTGTAGTTAATTCAACCCAGCCTCGACCGGACTGTGTTGAGGGGGAGTGAGCGCTCACGTGTGCGTGTGGAGGATTCTTCTCGTGCACAGAGGAGCTATTCTTTGTCTGCAGCACCACTGACACACAGACCTAGAAACGCTGCGAGCATAATCGAATAACTAACTGCATCGACAGAGGCACGCAGAGAGAAGAAGACGAAGAGGAGCAGCAGCAGGAGGAGGAGGAGGGAGGGAAAAACCCCAGCAAGCCGACTCCTTTTGGCAATAAAAAACAGCATTGTGCTCTGAGACGAATCCTCAGCAGTGACGTCTTTGCCCTGAAATTTAAAAATCACTTAGTGAGGCAGCTGTGAGTTTGGCAGGCGAGAGCTGGGGGTGGTGGGGGGGCTGCAGAGGAACAGTGGACCCCGTGCCCTCTCCTCCTCCTCCTCCTCCTCCTCCTCTTCAACCCGAGGAACTCACATCCAGAGTTCCCTCTTTCTGTGTCAAACCTCTGCTTTCTTTCCGCTTTCCCCCGTGTTTCATACCGTCAGAAACAATAAACACGGCTGTTTGTGTTATTAAATAATGGCATAAACTATTTACTGGCTCCATCTAGGCACCAAAACAAAAAGGCACTAACAGTCCCAGCTCTCTCCTGCATTACCTCAACAGCTGGCTCCCATTATGGATTACGGTTTTACGGCTCTTTCACTACGTCTTCTCACCTGGCAGCGCACTTCTCATTCCTCTCTGCTCTAAGATACAACTTTAAAAAAGTCTCCCATGCTGTTCTTTCTTTGTGGAGAGCCCTCAGCGACAAAAATGCAACCACGTCTGCACCCCAACATATAGTTTAAGATACCGCATTTCTGTCTGCACGACGATGGAAAAACCAGCACGAGGATCTGGTGTAAACTATCAGTGATGCGTGGACGTGTACAGTTAACGGCACGCTGCAGTGGTGGGGAGGAGGAGGTACAGGGCTGGGCAGCAGGTCTCTGAGGGGCCCTGGGTGTGGTGGGATAGTGCCGGGCTGGAAAAAGCGGGAGTTAGGATCCACTTTCTCCTCGTCTCAGATTGTCTCGGTCTCATGGGGGAATACAATGCGAAAGACGAATTCGGAGCAAGTTCCTGCTCTGTAAAAAGAAAAGTGGAGTGGCCATGAGAAAAATCCAGCACTGGCATAAAACAGCGGCGAGTTAAAAATAAATAGAAAGAAAGAAACTGAATCTCATTCGAGAGCAGTGAAAGTGAAATGAGGCGACGCGACGAGTGTGGGAAATTAACACCGCGCCCCAACGCTGTTTTGCTTGTGGATACAACGCTGTGCACAAAACAGGCCACTTAGCCGGACTCTTTGTGTTCTGTAAAGTAATTTGTTTTGGTAAAACAGTTGGAGCGGCTCCACCTGTCACTGTCGATCCATTAATCTGTCCGACACAATCGCAGCATTTTCTCCTTTCTACGTCAGAGAAATGCCCGATTCAAATATTTTCAACCGTGATGTGATCAGTAAACGGCTGACGTTGTCGTCTTTGTTTAAAAGAGATTATTCTTTGGGTTTTGCACA
>CM014095.1:26123771-26153577 GCA_004119915.2 Collichthys lucidus
AGTACTTTTATGGTGCATTACTGTTACTTTTACATGAGTAAAAGTATGTGAGTACTCTGTCTGCCGCTCACTAACGTTACAAACTTTTTTTAACGCGCACAAACATGCGCACTGACGTCATTGTGCGCACTTTTCCTCGCGCTGAGGCCTGCTCACACTGAGAGATAACAAAAGTGATAAGTCAAGAATTTATCCAACATGCAGCTTCATTAACATTTTAAAATAAAGTGTGTTTGATTTGAACAACAGAGCAGATGAACTTAAATAATTAGTGCGGGAGCGTCTCTGTTTGCTCCAACAGGTGGCTCAGAGGAAACTTTCTCAGCTTCAAACACGATGAGAATGAGCAGCCATTAAGTGACAGAAACTATTTGGCCAAAGATCAATAATTTAATTTAACAATGCCTTTATTAAATTTGCACTCACTCGCTTCTGGATGTCGTCCTGTCCGAAAGTGTTTATCTTGGAAGTCTTCTGCCGTGCCAATAAAGCAATTATAATCCCATTGGAGCAGCAGGAGCAGGGGCAGCAGCAGCAGCAGGGTGGTGGTGGTGGTGGTCACAGTGGACGGAGGTAGTCTCCACAGCGCGAGGAGGGCACGAGGGGACGAGGGAGAGGGGCTGAAGGCGCCGCGCGCGCTCCACGGTCATTCCCGAAAGCCAGCAGCGACTGACCCACCCTGCCTGCCGGGTTAAAAATAAAGTGGGCGCATCCAGTACATGATCTGTGCGCGCAGGGGACGCACATTCCTGACAAGAGCTGGTGACTCTAAATGGCAGAGACACTTCTGATCTCCTGTGCACCCCCTCCACCCTCCACCTACACCCCCCTCTCCAACTGCTCGCCCCCTGCTCCACCCCGCCCCGACCCAGGGCTCTCTCTAATCGCCGCACACACACACACACACACAACACCCACCCACCCGCCGGGGACCCTTTTTTAAGAAATGTCACCTCTGCTGTTGACTCTGCATGCCATTTAACATGCAGGAGAGGAGAGGAGAGGAGAGGAGGAGAGGAGAGGATAGAAGGATCTTATAGTAGAGTATAGGAGAGGAGCTGTCTGCGACCTCCTTCGAGCTTACACCTTCTTATCTTTCTTTCGCTGTTCTTGTCATCTTTCTCTCTCCCTCTTGCTCTCGTCCTCCTCTTCCCCTCTTCTTCTCCTATTCCTCTTCTCTTCTCTGCTTTTCTTCTCTTCTCTCTTCTTGCTCCGCTTCTCCTCTCTTTCTCCTCTCTTTCTCTCCTTCTTCTCTCTTCTCCTCTCTTCTCTCCCCTTCCCGCTTCTCTTCTTCTCCTCGCTCTCCTTCGCTCCTTCTCTTCCCGCGCTAGAGGAACAATATGAGATAGGCCTGACATGGAAACAAGTTCCCTGCACCGTTACAAAACAAAGATGTAAAAAGTTCCAAACTGTGAATAAAAGTGGTTAAATCCAGCTCTGCCTCGACTAAATACAACAATAAAATGCTGCTTAAACATTGATGCATCTGTGTTAACTCTGTACAAACATCACTGACAGTTTTTCCTTTTGTACTTTTACTTGTAATTGAGTATTTCTATTGTAGTATTGAGACTTTTACTGAAGGATCTGAGTACTTCTTCCACCTGCCCATCAGATAATACAACATACACTGTAAAACATTATCTTTACTTCTCTGAGGAGATTCTTTGAAACAAGTGTCAACATAACATCAGTGTTGTCAGATCTTTTCAAATAAATATTATGCTTCATATTTTTCACCGTTTTTTTTTTGTTTCTAGATGTTTTGCAGCACAGTGTGCCTGTGTTAAAATTACAGTTTTAGAAGTGTCATGTTGGAGTTTCTCAGATTTAGAGCGCAGTACTGTTTGATATTTTTTGATTTTTGATATGAGAGAACCTTAAATTGAGGGAAATGAACAGAAGAAGATAAAACTTCTTAAAACAAAAACAATAAAGTAAAAAAAAAAAAAAAGGTACAGAGAAGAACAAATCTGAGGCAGCATGAAACATTCTTTTTTCATACGATTAATAACCAGACTAACTTTAAATCAAGTAAAAAAATAGAACAAACAGCAATTCACTTGAAATATGAACTGTATTCATAAAAAACACACATCTTATTAGCAACAGGAAGCAGGGTGTTTATAACAAAATACATTTTCAACACACTGTCAAAACATAAATAGTTGTTTTTTTCTTACACAATGAAACGAGCACTTTAAAATATACAGACAACAAAGAAACCAGTACAAACAGCTGTCACTACGTTCCTTCACTCTGTGTCTTCAGTATTTCTGTCTCTTTCTCTTTGGTTCCCCCGAGAACGTTCAAACTACTGTAAATATTAATATGGCTTCATATCTGGACGCGGCTGACTGAGAGCAGTCGTGCTTTCGATCAGCTTTTGCATAGTGTCAACACTGTACAAACAAAAAAAAAATCACTTTTTTAATACGTAACATTAATTAATGCATTAACGGTTTCGTGCAAGCCGCCGTAAAAAAACAAAAACAACAAAAAAAAAACAGCACCGTGCTTCATAATGATTTAAAAAAAACATTCAACAACATCTCGAACTGAGAGTGGAACAAAATAAATACGACAGATTCAGAAACAGGTGAGAACAAAAAAAAAACGCCTTGAAACGTAAAAAGCTTATGCAGATTTGGGTACCGTGCTGTCTCCATAACTTACTGCAACTTTAATAGTGAAACAGAGGGAGGTCAGAGGTCAGGGGTCAGGGGTCAGCTACGGAGCATCGTCCCTGCAGCTGGTGGAGATCCTCGCCGTCTTGCTCAAGGACACTTCAGCTCACGCGGAGCAAACTGAAAACTTGAAAACTGATTCGCCTCGTCGCTCTTTGCCTTCTTGACTCAACATCTCCCTGTTTTTTTGTTTTGTTTTGCTACAAAACTGTTTCAGTGGTTTCAGGTTCGCCTACATGGACGAAACGCAACACAAAGAACAGCTGAAGAGTGGCTAAATAAATCTTAGCATGCTTTCCATACACCGCCTTCATACTCAACCTCAGCTCAGGCACTGTGTCAAAATTACGAGGGTTTAAAAAAAATTCCTTCCCTTTTTCTGACCCTCTCTCTCTCGCTGCCTTGTAATTTTCACACGGTCCCTTCACACCCACTTTTCTCCTCTTTTGCTACAAAACTGTTGAAGGACGTCTGAAGTTTATTTCCTGCAGAATGAAGGTCTGAGTGGTTAAAACATGCAGTGCCTGAGGAAATAAATACAGTATGCAGTGTAACGAATCAAGACTTACTAACAGCGTTTGCTTCATGTGGACGTGGTTTTTACTTCACGAGGACAATCCAGGTGTCATCTCAGGTGACATGTGATTAAGTCGACTGAATTTCAAATACCTTTTCTTGTAGGTATGTCTTCTATATCTGACAAATACCGCTCATCACCTGTCTAAATAAAAAAGTTGTTTTGGGTTTGAACAAAGTGGTGCTGCCTCCTGTGGACGGTCTTAATCTCAGGTATTTACACGTCCCTGCAACTACAAAACATTTCTTTTATAGAAATTAAACGCTGGTGAAAACAAACCCATTAAATCAGTGTGACCTTGAATCATCTGTTGACTTAAACTCTTTAAACTTCAATTTTACGGTTCTCTAGCTATGACGCCGACCTTTGTTAAATCCAACATATTTGGTTGTCCTTGTTACAATATGGTACAAATCAATAGACACCATATTGCTAACAGGTATTAAGGGAGTTAAGTGGCTGATACTTATCAGGTTAGAGCAGAATAATTAACCCGTTTCATCGAAGGGATAAATCAATACGCAGGGGAAACTTTGCCGCCTCGGATAATTAATCATCAAACTGTCCAAACACACTAAATGTGCCACGCCGAGTCGCGTGCCGTGACTTCTAATCAATCTTTGGTAAAACAGGATTGTTACAAGCATTCATGTACGTTACAAATATAAAATACAGTTTCAATATTTTATAAAAAAATACCTTCATATAAAAAAAAAAAGCTGCTTCAACTTTGTAACTGGGACGTAACAGTGCTCTTAGAATAAAAAAAATAAAATAAAAGTCAAGTAAATAAATTTCAGGTGCAAATTTTAAAAGACAGACTAACTCCACGATGGAGACTGTTTAGTCTTAAGTGCTCACTGCTCACGAGTCTTCAACCTTCACGAGTTTACGAAGAGAGGAACGCGTCGAGATCGGCGATGACGGCTGCCTGTCTCCTGGCGACGGTGTTCAACAGTCGCTGAGGAAAGGACGGAGTTCCCAAGTCACCTGGAGGACGACAACAAGAGAACACAGTCATAAATACAGAAGCTTGAACTTGAATACTTTAAGAGATCCTGCAAAAATCATCAAGATGCTGTTAAAATAAAAGGTGTTAATACATCTGATCCTGTTGCCATGGCGCCCTGTGGTTTGCAGCCAGTTACAGTATCTCTGAATCTTTGGTTTTAGTGTTTAGTATGAAAACTTGAACTATGGAGATAAGTTTTTTACTTTTTTTTATCCTGGCTAATTCATGACACATGAATCTCTAGTTTACACTCGAGACCCGCTAGCATACTCTCTGTGGAAAGCCTGGTGATCCGTGCTGAAGTTAGGAGAAAAAGACGGGGAGCTGGATCTAAACGCCGGGAGCGGTCCAAACCATGCGTACCGTCTATTATCAAGGGGATGCTAAGTAGGATACAGTATGGAGAGTCTCAATTCGGACTCTACGCTGGTAACTCTGGATGGCTTTCAACTTGTGAGAGCGGACCAGGGAGCAAACAGTAATTTCTTATCCAGTGTGTGAAGTTCCACGGTGAGGGATCAGTTACAGCACTTTCACATATATAATATATGTTTTGGACTCCAGATTCACACAGACCGCCAAATATATGTTTTTTTATTAGCAGTTAAAATACATAAACACATAAATCATCCAGGCAGATTCATTTATAGAAACCGTCTATCTCACCTGTAGCAGGTAGATGACCCTGGTGACCTCCCGTCCACCGCGCCTAATTGGCTGCAGGACCCAGCAGCTGGGCATCATCTCCCCTCGGACGGCATCCACACTGGGACGAGGCAGAGACTCCTCGAACACAGACTGCATCGCCAGCACACACAGGCCGGCCTGAGGCGGAGAGAGTGGGGAGACGAGATAATAAAATAAAAATAAAAATCATCAATAAAACAGGCAGTGCAGACGTTTGATCAGCCAAGAGGCAAGCGTACACGCTGACACTGATAACCAAGAGCTGAGTTTATGCTCAGTGTCCTGTGAACACGAGCGGCTCTAAACGGCATGTTCTACATTTTGTGGATGAGAGACTCGGCGTCACGCTGCTCATCATGAACTGATTTTAATCACTAAAAGACACAGTCGTCCTCAGTGATGTGACCGTCAATGGATGTTTTTTCTCCTTCGAGCTAAAGCGTGGACCTTATACAAGGACGAGTAGCAATAATCATCCGAAGCGGTTGGATGACTCTGCAGCTGCGCTTACCTGCTTGGACTCGGTGCTGATGCAGCAGAAGTCCCGCGGCTGGCTGAGGTGGCAGGTGGACGGATCGGTTAGTATGTAAACTGAAGAGGGAAACACAGAGAGGAATGTGTCAGACAGGAAAAAAACTGGTTGGTAATAAAAGATAGAAAACAACCAAACAAGGAAACAGAACAGAAATATATTGCGAAACAAGCCTGGAGAGTAACCTGCATCATTTATTTAAAGATAGGACGATCAGTCTGCGGTGTGTGGACACGGATGGACGAAATAAAACAGTGCAGAGCAGAGGAGGAGGAGAGCGATCTCACAACGGTTTTAAAATGCACATAGTGCAGGTGTGAGAACTGGAGCTGGTCGTGCAATACAATGAGCGGGTCGATGATGAATGGGACTGTGTACCGGACAAACTAATGGATGCAGACGCATCATTTGAAACAAAAACACATGTGCAGGCTCCATAAATGCAGAAAATATAAATAGTTTTGCAGCAAAGACAAAATATATTATATCTTAAGTACATCTTAATGCATATGCAAGTATCTGCAAGGTAAACTCTTTATGCTGGACGCAAGTATTTATCAGTATCTTATGAACTGCTGATGTTTCAGGTCTACTGTTATATATTCTTCAGAATACTGCTGCACATATTATATTTTAATTTATTACTGATTATTCATGCTTTACTTTTGTAGTTAGCTGAGATGCAGCTTGACTATTTCAAACCCTGTTATTTTTTAATTAAGGAGGAAAACTCTCCGAGCTGTAGCAGAGCAGAAGTATAAAGAGGTATAAGTGAAGTACCTAAACTTGAAATCTGCTTCATCCCACCACTGCTAATGCAAAGAACCCTTGTGAGGGTTAAATACTAAGCACAGACGCATTAGCTCACCCAGCTGAGTGCTGTCATCTAGTGGTCGTGTCCAAACAGAACGGACCGACTGATTATACATGTGGCTCTTGGACAGCTGGCGGATAATGTTCCACAGGCTGGTCAGGGGTCTGTCGAGCTCCGCGGCCCCCAGGAAGCTGTGGACAGATGGGCTGGAGGAGGGCTTGTGGTATGCCTGGATACCTCGTTCTTCTCCCTGATATCTAAATAAACACACACTTAATACTTTAAGCAAAATGATATATTTATGCAGGTAAGCGGATGATTAATCTAACAGCAGACAGAGAGAGAAGGTAGAGGACCGAGCTCACCTCCAGCCTGCTGTGGCTCTGCCCAGGAGCAGGCTGCTAAAATCCCCAGAAGAAGCGAGTCGCACCTGTGGAAAAAGAAACAACCTGATATAAACGAGTCAATCGTTCCGATGTTTCGTTTACAGGTTGGATGTTTTTACTGAAACACATTCAGATCTCAGGTGTGTCGTTACCTCAGCCAGAGCTCGACCGAGGAGGCTGGATGTGATGTCTTGATAGGTCGTGGATATGGAGGAGGAGGAGCCGAAGGAGGCGGTGCGCTGACGTGTACAAGCCGGGGGTGACGGTGATGAGGACATCAGGGGCTCGAACGTGGCGACGGGAGGCTCAAGGCGGACGTCTAGTAAAATACACGGATTGAATATCAATATCGATGACGTGGGCAGAACTACTTTCAAACATCAGGAATCAAATACTCATTAGTTTCTAAGTCTAAATGTCTGTTTCGGGTTTTGTGACCGTGCGGTCCTCACCGTGGGCAGACAGCCAGCTTCTCTGCGTCTTCACACTTTGAGGACCACATATCGGGGGACGTGTCCTGACCTTCAGTCCTTCATCTTGGAGCCCGATGATCTGGAACAAAAACAACAACAACACTATTATCCTCCGTGTTGCTCATTCAAGAAGAAATATTACAACAAAGTTAAAGATGAGCTGTAAAGAAAAATATTCCAAAACATATACACTCATGGATTTTTCAGCTTTTAAATTGATTAATCTCATTTATTCAAATCTAGTGTATTGTGTGACATCAGCTGTCCAAACCTGTCCGGTCAGAAGAGATCTGTTGCCGTGCTGCAGCTGGGCGGTGTTGCCGCTGTTGTACCCTGACGTCGGTCCAGAGGAAAGGCTCAGGCTGGATCCCGTGCACAGCGTGCTGTTACTGATGCGTGTCCGATGCCTCAGGTCATCCTGTTTCACACACGGATAGAGATATTCAGTAATTTACAATGACGCTGTGAAATATACATTTATTTATTGGCAAATGAGTTAATAATCAGAGGAAAAATGCTTAAACTGCCAAAATAATAGTCAATTTATGGAGTGAGCTCTTTTTTCTAGACAAAGGTATTAATTACTAATCAAAGAAGGATAAAAAAATTAATGGATAATGAAAATGATTAGTGTTTTATATATAGTGCTTTGACCTCCAGACTACAGAGACTTCATGTTTTACTTATGACACTGCAATCACACCAAAGCCGACCTTGACTTCCTGAGACAGCGCCTGCTGCTGAAGCCTCCTCTTCTCCTGCTCAGTCCGCTCTCGCAGTCGCTCACGCGCCTTCGCGATCTCCGTCCTGGCCTCCTCTCGGGCCCGGCTGTAGTCCCGCAACAGCTGCTCGATGTCAGACGGGTACTGGCCCTCTCCTCGTGGGGGGTCTGGTATTCTGTCATTGAGATAATTCACTGAGTTGCATTAACGGCAATAAAAAACAAACATTTAAACATTTAAGACTAATATGAACATGTCTTACCTGGTGCTGTCGATCACCTCCTGGCGGAGCTGTTGTAGGTACTCTTTACGCCGGCTGGGCATGGCAGCAGACACCTGCCTGGAGGAGGCCTCTTGTGGGGAGGAGTGAGGATGTTTGCTGGGACTCAAACTACGAGCTCTTCGGCAAGTCTGCAGACGTTCTTCCCTCTCCTGCCTCAAGCCCTCGATACTCCTGCGGTGTCTGAGAGGAAAGATTCACAGAAATAGAAAATATAACAACAGGCATTTAGTTTCAGGGATGAGCACTGGACCTTAAAATCTTGTTGTTTGTATCGTTTACTATCAGAACTGTCGGATATTGAAATCTGTCTTTGGTCAAATACTTCCAGATCTAAATTAGGAAAGTCTAAAACTGAGAAAAGTTCTTGTATAACAAACACTGACAAGTTTAGGGTATAATATCAAAATAAAGAGTGTGTGGGTCATTTACATCCTTACCTATCGTACAGCTGCTGTTTTGTGGGCGCAGTGGTCAACGGCTCCAGCTCTTCTCTGGACCTCGGGGTCAGCATCTTCAACAGTGTATCTGTCTCTCCGAAGCCGTAATGCAGCTTGGCCTCCGTCAGCTCCATGGTCAGCGGCGTCGAATTCATGTTAAGGCTGACCGTCGCCATCACCTGCTCCCTCTCCTGCCGCAGCCTCTCTATCGCTCTCGCCCTTAGGTCGCTCTGCGCCGCGGACTCCGCGTTCGAGCCGTTACTCTCCGCCTCGCCCCACTCGGCGCAGTTTCTGCTCCTGTCGTGGTCTCTGGTGACAAATGTGGCCGGTTTGTTTGAAGGCTTTGCTTGCTGATGGCTGATGCCTGACCAGTTTGTGAACTTGTTGTGCAAGGGCAGGTCCTCTGGGACAAACTGGTGGTTTTGACACAGGGACACGCTGACGAGAGGCGTGATGTTTACGAGGATGTCTGTGTTGCACTCACTGGGTGCCAGCGACACTGCGTCGTCCTCTTGAAGTTGAATAGTCTTGTTGCTGACTACGGATGGATTGTAGGAATCAGTGCAAAAATCTATAGGCCTCGTGAAGTTTGACGTTATTCCACGTCGGGCTTTAGCCTGCTCGTCAACATCACTCGGTCTTAATATGGGAGAGATCTGGTTCTGCATAGTTAAACTTTTCGTTGATGTAGAAGTCCTCCACTGCTTAGAGGTCATCTGCCATTTGGCAGCCTTGTCTTTAGCTGTAGCATCTCCCCTGTAGGTGCCTGTATGCCGATCCAGTGATGAACTAAAGCTTACGGAGCAGTTATCAGAACCTTTAGGGCTCGAGCAGCTCATGTCACTAACCTTCTCGAGTGATACAGATTCTGATTTACAAGAAGAAACATCACACTCCTGTCTGGGCATCTGATCGTCCTCTGAAACAGTTGTGCATGCTGGTTGTCTGCCTTTCTCAGAGCTATGGTCTCTATTTACATGCTGATATTTCGGCGGACACGGTGCTGATTGGTTTCCTTTCTGCTTCACACGTACTCTTGCTCCCACAGTCAGTATGGGAGATGATGCACGGTCTGTGTATGTGGCTTGCTTCTTTGAAGAAAGGTCGTTTCTTAAAGAGGGGCTGAGATTTTCAGATATTGCAACACTCCTGTGGCACAGTGCCTCGGGCGTACCGTGCTTTGAGCCTCGAGTAGTAGCAGATCTTACACGTCTTTGACATTCACCCGCGGCCTTCAAAGGAGGGCCGTTCTCTGATCGCGAGGCTGCAGCAGAGGTGTTAAACCTCAGGTCAGGCATGCTCTGCATCTTTTCATCCGCTCTGCTCTTCACCGCACGGTTCTCATTGTCGTCCTGAGATACGCTGATCACCTCTGAACCGATCACTTTGACTATCACGCTGACTTCATGAGATCTGTCGCTGGGTGTTTGATTTACTTCCTTCTCTGCTGGTCTCGAGGGCCTTTCGGTCTGGATCCCAACATCTACCGCCGTCTGAGTCGAGCAGTCTCTCTTGGTGTAGTCGGTAGACTCGCTATACGAGGTGCTGATATTTGAAAAGTTGATGCTCCTCCTCAGGCTGGATTTGAGGGATTCTCCTGTTCGCATTTCCTGGACATCCCCAAGCAGGTCTGAGGTGCTGTCGATTAGTTTTGAGAGGTGAGCTGACATGCTTTCCATGCTGGCCCATGTTGGAGTTTCTTTAACGTCCACTTTAGTCTTCTGTGTTGTAGGTACGTCAGTGTTGCTCCTTTTGTGCCGCTCTCTCCTCTTTGGAGCGCTGCCGTTGCTGCCGATATTCACTGTCTGAAGGCCACGCTCAGTTTGAGTCCCACTGTCACACGTCCTCTTTCTTTGGGTTCTGCTTGCCTGGGACTCTTGCTCAGATGAGTACACAAACATAATTTCATCCACCTGACTGGAGTTGTTACTGGTGTTACCACCGGGAATGTCGTTACTCGAAGAGTTGCCAGTCACCGTCAGGCTGGCTAGATGATCATGAATATCAACGGATGTCTGTTGAGATGTTTTCTTCGCTTGTTCCTTATAATCTTCCATACTGCTAAGCGTACTGGAGAGCCCCTTGTTGGTGGCGTAGGTGCTCAGATGGGAATTGAAAGGCGAGTCCTGCCCGTTCAAACCGTTGTCGACGCTGCAGCATCTCGTCATACGTTTCTCGACGCTGTTCAGAAGTGGAGATGTGCAGGACAGGTCGGCCGCGCTTCCGAATGCTGGGTTCTTGTAACAGTGTTGGTTTGGGTCACCGTCTTGCCACTGGTGAACAAAAGGGTTGATGTCACTGGAGGCAAAATGCATAGGGGAGTCCTGAGGCTTCAGTGTAGGTTGTGGTTCCCCTTTCTTTTGTTCTAGATTTGTCTTCTGTGACGTTGCCTGAGGAGGTAAAGAGTCGGTGTAATATCTACAAACTTTAACTTCACTTATACCCGGAGTCCCAACAGAACAAGTCTTCATTTTAGATTTGCTCGCTGACAATGAAGTAGAAACCTCTGCATTGTTACTTCTGGCCTGTCTGACTTGTTCGCCATTACTTTTGCCGAGCTTTACCCATTTAGACGGGAGCCGTGAGCTGTGATGATGCACTCTGGTGGTTTGGTCATCGTCCTCCTCATCATCGGATGACTTAATGGAGGACTCGGAGGAAGAGGAGGGATGAGTCTGGATCTTAGACTTTCTGAACCTCTTAGACTTGGACTTTTTAAACATAAGGGCAGAGTTATCCAATGTATCGCCAGATGTCTTGAGCTCAATCTGTTGGCACGTCACAGACCCACAGCCAACTGTACCTCTGATGCCGTTTCCGTGTGGGATCTCGCGTTTTGGCTGCACAGCACCAGAAACACACGCTTCATATTTTGACTCTACGAAGATCTTTGGAATCAATGTGTCATTTTTCATGACACAATCTTGGCATTTGTTGTTGTAATTCATATTGACCACACAAGTCTGAGCCAATTGATTTGAATGAGTCTGTGGACGGTTATACTGAGTTTCATTTCCTCTTGTATCGTCTGTTCCAGCATTTTCATCATGACCAGGAGTGACAGCAAAACCTCTCATAGATGAATTCTCAACAGTGGGTGTGTTCTGTCCACGCAGTCTGAATTGAAGATTTCCTTCATCAGGTTGTAATTTTATGGATCCAGATGCGTCAGGGCTATTTTGGAAATGTTGCCAAACCTTCCTTGGTGTTTTGTTTTGTTTGTACGAATAACCTTCTTTATCTTCAACACTGGCTGCGGTTTCCATGCTGACAATGTTAACATGACTACAGCCACAGTTTTCTTTCGCATCACCCAGGGTGGAAGCTGTATCATGGGATATTTGGTGAAGTTTACCCACGGTGGAAGGTGTTTCATGGGGTATTAGTAGAAGTTTGGCCCCAGTCAAAGGTGTTTCATGGGGTTTTTGATGAAGTTCACCAACAGTTGAAAGTGTTTCATGGGATATTTGGTGAAGTTCACCCACAGTTGAAAGTGTTTCATGGTGTTTTTGATGAAGTTCACCGACAGTGGAAGGTGTTTTATGGGATATTAGTAGAAGTTTGGCCCTAGTTAAAAGTGTTTCTTGGGATATTTGGTGAAGTTTGGCCCCAGTTGAAGGTGTTTCATGGGATATTTGGTGAAGTTCACCCACAGTTGAAAGTGTTTCATGGGGTATTAGTAGAAGTTTGGCCCCAGGTGAAGGCGTTTCATGAGATATTTGGTGAAGTTCACCCACAGTTGAAGGCGTTTCATGGGATATTTGGTGAAGTTCACCCACAGTTGAAAGTGTTTCATGGGATATTTGATGAAGTTCACCAACAGTTGAAGGTGTTTCATGGGATATTTGGTGAAGTTCACCCACAGTTGAAGGTGTTTTATGGGGTATTAGTATACGTTTGGCCCCAGTTAATGCTGTTTCATGGGATATTTGGTGAAAATCAGAATTCACAGCAGGGCCATCCAAACAGCTCCAAGTGTCCATGTCATTCTCCACAGTGTTTTCCACAGTGTTGTCTTGCAGATCGATACATTTGTTTTGTGAAGAGGAACAACTCACTGAGGCCAAACTAATCGGATGCAAATCGAGGTTGCCAGAGCGCTCAGACTCTCCTTGGCTCTGGCTGTTGTTTTTGGAGACACAATGATCGATTGTTGGTATGTTTGATGTGACGTCAGTAAAGGTACAAGCACGGTCAAACTTCTGTGTTACTTCAGTAGATTTAAACAGGTTGCCCTCATGGCTAACCCTAAATTCAGCCAGCAGATCTAATACCTGGTTCTCAGTTTTGTCTGCTGTGTTTTCACTTGTCATCCTTTCCAGTGGAGGGACTACTCTGTCTTTCACCTGATCACTTATTTTGTCTCTCATCTCTCTTTCTGTCCATCTATGACATGCAGATGATGACAAGGCATCCATGCTTCGACTCCTGCTCTTCCTCTCATCAGCACTGTCGACCAACGACAGCGTCATGTGTTCTTTCACCACTTCGGAGATTCTCAGGTCAATGGCGCTACAAATTGCATCAGACTTGCAAACGTGTTTTCTATTTTCTTGATGTTTTCTTAGGTTGTCATTTTGGTATCCTCCTCCTTTTGTTTCCGCAGCTCCTTCCTTTATCGTTACATTCCCCTTTTCAACTGCTTTCCTCTCTCCTGTCGAGGTGTCACCGCATTCAGACTCCTCATAAATCTGACAACTCTCTCCAAGTTTCCAGCTCATGGGATCAGAAACCGGCGATGCCACTGAAACCACTGCGTCTCGTCTAATGCTGCCATCGACACGAGCATAATCACATTCAGGGCTGTCAGTTTCCACAGAGGACTGTTCCCCTTTTGAATCACTAGTGTTATTATTGTCATCAGTCCAAATATCTTCATGGCTGCCAGATGGTGCAGAGCAGAAAGTTACCAACTCTCTGCTGTTGCTCCTTTTTGGGATTTTCAGGCTCCCTATGAAAGCATCCTGTTGGTCTTTGTTCCTCTTCCTGGAATTTTTACAAGCTGATTTAACAACCTCCTGCTGTAGTGCATTGTACAGCTCAGCGCCTTTGGTTTCAGCCTTATCTGACGTTTTGTTACTTGTAAAAGATACACACTTCGTATTCCCAAACTCATACTGGTGTACGCTTTTCAACTTTTCTGTTGCACCACCTAGATTGCATAGCACTTCTTCAGTGAAGGCACACACGGCGTCAGAAATCTTCTTCAACGCCTCACTTTGCTTCGTAGGACTTGGCGTACGCATTTCAGTGTCGGATGACAACCTAACATCAGGAACCGCCATGTCAGATACACCAGCGAACATCTGAAACAATTTTACGTGTGATGCCTGTTGTACAGCGTGGTGGTTTTCAGTGGGTGTCTGATCTAAGGTTGGTAAGGATTCTAGACTACTGTAGTCTGTAGCATCAACTGCCACATTTGCCATTGGTCGCTCTACACAACATCCTACATCCTTCAGGGCTTCTTCTGGTGTTTTTAGTATGTCTAATATTTCTGATCTGCCTCCTGACATTTCAAGACTATGTTCCTGCACTGTTATATTTACACCGTCAGTGCTGGTTGAGCTACAGCTTGTGGATCTGCTCTGAGAGTCTGAACGGTTCATACTGGTTGGACTAGGACTGCTGCTGCTGCTGCTGCTGCTCTCTACACCCCTGAACATCATTTTTCTCTCGATAGACAGACAATCTCTATGAATCCTTGGACTGTCTGCTGCGT
The DNA here is from genome assembly GCA_004119915.2 of Collichthys lucidus. NCBI lineage: Eukaryota > Metazoa > Chordata > Actinopteri > Sciaenidae > Collichthys > Collichthys lucidus. The sequence continues at coordinate 26,138,104 of CM014095.1, forward strand.
CGGTGGAGGACCAGGCATCGGTGAGCGCCAGCAAGTTTTCTGGCTCCCTCACGCTGCAGCTGCTCAGGGAGCGTGGGCTGCTGGTCCAAGTGGTCTGCATGTTCCCAAAGTCCTCGATCAATTTGTGTACAGTGTCTCTGGAATCTGCTACTAATGAGTTGGGGGACTTCATTGTTGAACCACTGTGTCTTGACTTGAGGGAACCTTGCTGGGTCCAATATGCTTCCGTTGAGAGTACCTGAGCTTTCTGACAGCTGTCTAAGCTGAACTCTTCTGTCCTGCTATGCTGCCCAGAAGAATAAGAGCAATCTGTGATCAATGAGTAAGTTGGCACCAGTGTTTGGCTAAGCCTCTTCACTGTTGAGTATTTCCCACCGCTCTCCACAGCCAATGAATCTTTCGACATCCGACTGTCTTCGCTCTCTGCTTCACTCTGGGTTGCTTCCTCGTGTCTCAGCTGCTCTGCCAGGGCCGTCGCATAGGCGGAGGACAGGGAGTCAAGGGAAAAAAGGCTTTCACAGTCTGACGTTCCTTCATCCCCGTCGTCCTGCTCTTCCTCCCATCCAATCAACCCGTGCTGCCTCTCGACCCATCTGCTGGTCTTGTTCATAAGAGCCTCTGTACTGTGCCACCGCCTATGTCTAACGTCTTCCATCGGAGTCCTTTGGTCAAGCTCCTCGCACGAGACGGCTGTTTTAATGGCACATTTACTTCGGCTCATCTTGTTATCTTTAAGGCCCCTGTCTCTTCTTTGTCTCCAGTGAAATCTGCTTGCTAGCCTCCCCAGATGTTTGGGGCCACGTCCTCCATTCGCACCTGATGGTGGTTTCCTGAACACTTTGGACAGAGCTGACTTTAACCTGGGCCCCACAGAACGAGAGAAAGTCTTCCTGATAGTTTCTAGTCCCTTGTTAGCTGCAGGCGGTTGAGTCGTCTCATTCATGCAAGGGACAATCTGAGAACTGGGTTTGTGTGTTGCGGGTCCTTGTTTATTTTCTTTGCTGGCTGGTTGCAAAGACGTTCCAACTGGCGACTTCAGAATGACCGTTGAGTTCTGATCCGATCGGTTCTTAAAAGACAAGTCTCGGTTTGGCAGCAGAGGTTTTCTCTCCGGTCGTTCCCGGCAGGGTTGAGCTTGGGACTCCTCTTTGACAGGTTGTCTGATGTTTTCGGAGGAGCTCGCTCTACTGCGGCCGGATTGGCTTTGTCCTGAGGAAAGCGAACCAGAACAACTCTGGGTTCTTTCCCGAGGAAGACACTCGTCCGAAACCCACTTCCTGCTGCCAATGGAATCAGAGGATGTGGAGGAATTTGAAGTCAATTCTGTGGATCTGTTCCTCTTGAGGAAGTGTCTGTTGAGGAGAGAAAAAGAAAGACTGAAATATTTCGGACTGCATTAGCCCGTTACTTCCTGCCCTCCATGCAAATAACTCTACAGGTGGTGCTTACCTGAAGATAGGAGTGTTCTGTGGGTAAAGCCGAGACAGAAGATCTGCCGAGAATGAGTGTCTACGAGAAGCCAGCGGTCTTCCTCTGGGTTTTGAGGGGGACCCTAGCTCGGGAGATTCTGGGCTGTCTGGTCCTGGAGGCAGGACCCTTTCCAGCCTCTGCAATTCCCTCTTAGCTTCCAACAGATGCCGTTTACGGGCGATTCTCTCCAGCTGGCAGTGCAACCGTTTCCGACGGAGGCGGCTCTCGGCACGGCAAAGGGCGTGATGCTTTAGTAGCTCCTCCTGCACCGCCTTCTTCCGGGCCCTTACCACGCGGGATGGACGATCCACTGTCTGATCCTCGGTTCCATGACTTGTCAGGCGCTCGAGAAGGGGTGCAGGGGTAATGTCGGTTTGAACTCCGGACTCTTGGGTGATTCTCTGCTCTACGGTTGTTAGATGCTGTTTCTCCTGCAAGATCCACTGCTGGACTGTTGGGTAAAGATTTTCAGAAATCAATATTCTACATTTTACATGGTTATCCAAAACCACCTGTGCAAAAACTTATAATATATAAGTGTGTAGAAATACTACTTACTCTCACTGTATTGCTGTCGGAGGTGGGCCTGCTCCCTCTCCAGCTCCCTCTCAGCCCGTCTCTGCTCAGCCTGAATCTCCTGCCGCAAACTCTCCACGTAGCGCTGCTGCTCCTCTACTTGCTGCCTGGCGGTAGACTCCTCACTGGGGGAGAGAGAGGCACCCAGCTTCCCTTGGAGCTCCACTTCTTTGACACTATAAAACAGACACATAAATCCAGACTCAAAAAACTGATGGAAAAAAAAAACACAACCAAAAAATCATTTTTCATCTCACCATGGTACAACTTCGTGTCTATAATTTAGTAGTTTGGTGGTGGAGGGTTTAAAGTCAAAGCTGCTGTTGTTGGTTTTCGGTTCTGCGTCTCAACAGTAACCAAGCAACAGCTGAGCCTGTCCTGTAAACAGCTAACTGGGATTGTTCACAAGGGTGGGGGCTCATGTGACACCTCCACCAACTCGACTGAAACACGCACCACCCTATTTCTACAGCACGAACACTGGTACAAGACATGTACGTCTATCAAATATGTAAGCTGCGCGTTGGCAGAATAAGCTCTCGGCACACACCACGCTTCTGCACAGAGGGATGCATATTGTGCCGTTTTGTGAATTTGTTCTCAGAGGCAGTATTTACCTGAGGTCAGGGGTCAAGGGGCAAAGGTCAATGTAGGTGCAGCTCATGCCACCTTCACTGGCCTGGGAAGAGCAAAGAAAAGATCGACTTTAATATTCGGCAGAAAAAATCAACATTCCTGGAACGTGATCAGAGATTATTCTGTGCATCACATCAACCACAGCGTCCCCGCTCATCTGCTCATTATTAACCTTATCATGATTGCCATCACAACCGACAGGATCATTTGAATTTTTTTTAAAGCTGAGCAGCGCCTACCCGTCTGCGCTCCCGGAGGACTGCTGCCTCTGCCGGGTGGTTGAAGCGGAACTTATGCACTCCTCCCAAGGTGATCACCGTCCCTGGAGAGATACAGAGCCTTCGTCACGAGTTCTGCAGCTTTGTGTTGATGCAAGCTGAAGAAAGTGTGAGTGTGTGTGGATGCTGAGTGTGTGTAAATGTTAATCCACAAGAAGAAGCTGTGCGCCTTAAGTGAGCATGCATGCATACGTAAGTGCACATTAACCCATATGTGTGTTATCAAACCATATCTGTGCATCTTTAAGTGGGTGAGTGTGCACAATTGAACATTAACCCAACATATCATAGAAAGTTATAGCAACTAGAAGCAAAGGCAACATTACTGGAATAAAATTCTGATATTCGGAGGGACACAACTCAACAGAATCTATAATAATAGGTCTAATATCTTTATGAAATGATATATTATCTTTAAGACGTTGCAAGGAACATGCAATAATAAACAACAAGTGTCACCAAATCAACTATAACTTAACTATTATGGATCATAACTTTGTGTCGCACGTAAGATAAGATTTTATAGGGCATAAAAACTGTCACGTGGTATTAAAATAAGAATTTATTATCAGTCAAATAAAAGTGACATGATGCAAGCTGCAGGCCTGCATATCAATGATAATAAAAACATGCTACAGCTTTCTTTTTTGCTTTTTGCTTTGACTACAAAACATCCAATCACACGAGTGTGAGTAAACGGTTTCATTGAGGACGGGAGCTGACCTTGAGCCAGTCGGCAGGGCTCTGTGACCTCTCGCTCGTTGAGCAGGCAGACGCAGTTCGGCAGCGGCCTGAGCGTCACCACGCCTCCGTGGTTTTCAATCTCGCAGCTGGCACTGCCCTGCAGAACTGGAAACACGGAGAAAGATGCAGAAACACAATCGCAGGTACGGATTTAGAAAGCTGTGCTGATGCAGCTACTGTCCTGCTAAATTTATATCCAGCGCTCAATGCAGCATTTAATGAGAAGCGAGCATTCCATTTTGGTTTTACTGTGCGTTCACACACTCTCTGCTGTATGTGCGTATCCTCTGCCGTGTTTCATGCTGCACATCTACTCTGTGGTAATGCACGGCTGTAAGACGCTTTGAGGATTTACACTCTTGCAATGTTCCAATTAAGAAAAAACTTATTACACAAAAGAAATATAATATGCAGCCGGGCGAGGAAGCATGGAGACTCAATGAATAAATAAATACCTATTTGTGGTTCCTCAAATTGTTCCTGAGGTCCAATGTGAGTAACTCCTTCCTGTGACAAACAAAAAAACATTGTGTGAACATGGCAGCTGCATTCCAAATCTGCAAAAACAGCTACTGTGCATACCGGACAATAAAACACAAGCAACAGCAGCTACAGTGAATTTAACACAATCATCTGATCATTTGTTTACTTTGAATCTTATCTAATGGGATTAAGAGCTTTCTTATACGGTGTCAAGACCACATGTGCTCCCAGGTGGCCTCGGCTCTTCACATGCAGGAAACAGTGTAATTGTCAGGCCTGAGGGTATGCTTGTCATTGTCAGAATCAGGACAGCTTAAGCTCCCCGGAGTCCTAGCCTCAGAACTAAGAGCCTCTTATCCAACTGAGCTCCAAGCGTTGTGGAAGATGCACACACACACACACACACACATAAATAGAGATGGTAGATCAACAGGACAGTTTGAGGATAGAGTGAAAACATAAAGACAGTAGAAACGCACCTTTCCTCAAGAGTTTTTCTAGCAGAACAGAGAGAAAAAAGTAGGAGGAGGAAGAAGGGGAAGAGAAAAAAGAGAGATGGTTACAGTCAAGACAGCTGACAAATCAGTAAGAGAGTTAGAGTTTGGGAAAAATAGAATACGGAGAATATCAGTTTTTGTTCATGCAAATGTGTATTTTGAAAAGAAAGAGACAAACTTCCTGTAGAACTAACTAATCTATGACACCATCAATACAAATTCCTACATGAATACTAATAATTCTGATAATAAACTATCATGTATTATGAAATACTACATCATACATCCAACATATCTATCTGTGTTTTGCATCATCGCACCCTGAGCTGATAGAAGACGACCCCGGTGCTGAGAACGTCTCGATCCAGTGCGACCAGATGCGGTTGGAGGGAGTTGATGAGGAATCCGGCCCGGTCTCTGTTGATGTCCACGCTGTACTGTTCCAGCAGCTCCTTCTTGTCTCGCCAGCCCTCCGACCAATCCTTCGTCAGCTGCTCCACCTGAGGAGGAAGACGTGGGTGAAGATAACGAAGGGAGGTGATTAAGAGAGGCAGCGTAGAGAAGATATCTGTGTCTGTCAGGGAGATGATGATCAGTATCAATGCTAATACCGCACTACTGTTTCCACTACTGCTGCTTTTGCCACAGATATGCATCAGTCCAGTGATAGCCACCGCTGAGACATCTGCTGCTATCCCAATACAAAAGAGGTGAATGGATTCTTGTTTATGGAGCCGTTGGAGATGTTTTCTTTTTAGGATGATCCACAAATCTCAATGGGAACATATTTTGTTGTGTCTGCAGAATCTTAAATAATCCCACAATCTTTAGAGGAGGGAGTTAGATACAGGAAGTTGGAAAAAGTGTCTAATGTAACTTGGGTTGATATCATGCACCCAAATAAATCTGCATCATATTTCTATCTTTTCTGAATCCTCGTAACCTCGACTACAGTTTAAAATTCAAGACCTGTTCAAGACAAAATGTGTTTTGTAGGAGTTTAATGATGATTACACGATGTGCTGTATGTCTCTATAGTGAAATCTGTGTCAGACTGACATGAAACTGAATATGAAAGCAGAGCGGCTTCATGTGTCCAGGAATACTGTGTCAGTCAGGCAGATGTAACCATCTGCGTCGACCCTACTTTACCTTTAGTTCGTTCTGTAGCACGATGTCGGAAAGGTTTCCATCCCTCTCATCACTCAGGGATGGACTGGGATTACGCTGCTGTCAGTCAGGAGAATAAAAAGGAATGATCAGTCAGCGTGCGAAAAGGAAAATGTCACAGTCGTTACAGTGCAATTCACTCTTCACCACCCAGGGGACTAAAAAAAAACGCACTGCACTAAGCTGCAAAAACGTGTTATGTGGGAATCTCTTTCATTCAAAGCCTACGGTACTAAGAGGGTAAACCCAGCGGGGTGTATCCCCGAGAGAGTCGGCGCGATGCTCTGACGATAAAAAGGTCACCGTACCATTTCAAAGCTTAGCAGCATGCTCTTCAGCCTGTCAATCTCCTCCCTCAGTTCCCTGATCAGCCGAACGTTGGCATCCTGCACGGAAATCAAAAGCGCACGTTAACCTACGGGAACATTTGGATCAGACTGAATTCGTCCGCCTCTGGAACAGCCACTGACCTCATTAACCCGAGGCTTGTTGACGATATTTCTGGCATGGGCGGCGTAGCGCAAGGTGCTGAGGGTCTCGTTGTAACTGTTAGCGGAGGGTGAGACCGCTGCACAAAAACAGACAGACACACATTCAGCAATTAGCAGTCACATCACAATAAAGAGGCATGTAAACTGAGGCTCGGTGGTTTTAATAGTGTGGTCACATTACTGCAAACTATTTTCCAAAGCATAAAGCAAAGTACTTTTTAAATTTATTTTCCAGACATCCAGCCAGTCCTTAGGTTTAGCACGCTGCAGAAAAACACTCAGAATTCAATGCACATTCATTTTTTGATCAAAGTTAAATTATCTTGCTGCAGCCGTTATGTTTTCATTCACTCTAATTCTTTTAATTTTGCATGTTTGCCTTTTGAGTTTGCAACAGCTCTGTTCAGCAGCTTTCAGTTACGGCGTAGGGAAGTCACTGTTACACTTACTTGCGATCATGATGGTCTTGGAGTTGCCACCCAGGCTGTCTTTCAGCAGCCAGGTTAGCACAGAGTCTCTGTAGGGGATGAAGCAGTGCCTCCTCCCACCACCTCCTCCTCCTCCTCCTCCGCCGCCTCCAGAGAGGGAGCTGCTGTGGCTTCCCACCGTGCTGCCATCGCCCTCGGAAGCCATGCTGTTGATACTCTGACAGCTGCTGGACATCTGGGAGTTCTGGGCTGAGGAGGAAGCAGTGGGGAGAAGAGGTGAGTGACGGATTCATGGCGCTGCTACAGACGGAAGGGAACGCTTCGAGGAAAGAGGGAACGTGGAAGGAAAAATATGTTCATGCTCGATTTAATCCTCTCTTAGACGTCGTCACTTTTACTCACCAAGAGCAGATATGACGATGCCCAAAGTAACCAGCGACTTGTTGATGTTAGAACCCTCGGTCAGTCTATCCCTGCAGTAGTTGGGATCTGCGCGCTCACTGTGACGTGATAAAACATAAACTTAACATTACTTTCATATCATTAACTAAAGACACAGATTAAAATGTGGAACTGAGAATTTAGGAACTCTCGTCCACTAGGGGGCAGATTTGTCAATGACTTTGACTCGATGATGAGAAGAAGAAGGAGGAAACATCAGTCGCACCTTCCAGCCAAGTCCACCAGGTTTATCTTGCTGACAGTTTCTGAAGGGAGGTTATTTTCTAGGATTGCCTGTAGAGGAAAGACGAGAGTAATCAGACTGGAATCTGAAAAATTACAAACAGGAGATGAGTGTAGCTGCGTGTAATCTGACAGGAGGGCTGAGGGAGACGATGACCTGTGTGTACTGGATGGTGAAGATGGCGTGGGATCTGCTGCTGGCGTCGTGGTTGTGGGTTGCTGCCGTGATTCGGTTGGCGATGCCTTCCTCCAAGAGGTCCATGGCCTGCTTGCAGTCTGAGACCACGTGCTGCGATAGGTCTGGTTAGAGAGAAGGAAACACAGAAAACAGAGCACATGCACATGCATGTTATATATACTGTATATCTATAGTCCCACAGAGGATAGAAAGTCATGTGAAACTCCCTGCGAGAGACATACTCTTTACAGAGTCCTCCAAAAAAGACACGTAAAAGGATGAAGCTTAACGAGTAAGAAAGACATAGATTCACATTTGAAGCTGGAAGTTGTGTATGGCTGCTTTAGGAATAAGGTGACTTCACTGTTACACTGATGGCAACGGGCAGGAGGACAGTCAGAGATGAGAATAAGACACAAACAGGAAGTATGTCTCATGTTTGAGCTGTAATATTTTCCCACAACAAAAAAACTCAACTTCCAGGCGTGAATCACGTATCTTAAGCGGCTGTAACACACATGCACGCACAAAGACTTGTGGCGCCAACATGTCTTTACTCATTCCTCGACTTAAATATGAACATTTAATGCTCGTGTTTAATGTATGTAAAGAGAATAAGAGTGGCTGTGAACACACTGTTTGATGGAAACGTGTTGGCGGAGGAGCAGAAGTCCTTAAAGTGCTGTGTGTGTGTGTGTGTGTGTGTGTGTGTGTGTGTGTGTGTGTGTGTGTGTGTGTGTGTGTGTGTGTGTGTGTGTGTGTGTGTTCTCCTTGGAACCACAAGGAAATGACTTCACTTCCTCTGGTCAACTGGGATTTCTCCTGATACAGACAATGAGTGGATGTGGGGCTTTAAGCACAGAGGGGGCGGGCGGATGAGAGGGAGAGAAAGAAAGAGGAGGAGGAGGAGAAAGAGAAGACGAGCTAAAAGAGGAGTCTGGGTCAGAGACAATTCTGGACCCGATCAAAAACTTAACGACAGAACAAAATTCCATCGCTGACCGCATACCGCAGTGACTTGTAAACTAAACTTACAAGACACGAGCATTACTCAAAATGCTGCAGAGCGCGTTACACATCCAAGTCCGTAATTTGACAAAATTATGTGTTTGAGTGTGGATGACAGAACATTTACCTTTGGCATCGCCTCCCATCTTCGCTCTCTAAGCACAGAGTGTTTTGGACAGAGTGTTTCAGTATATGATCCACGACTGCGTTATAAAACTGGAAAATTTAAATATGCAACTATATGTCCGATACATCAGGGTGCTCCTATGTTATTTAAAAGAATGTTTTTTCCCGTGCCGAGATTTGGTATCTTATTTTAATCTCAGCTACATCATCCTTGCAGGGTAGTAAGAATGTGCAGCCTCTAGACCTCTAGATAAGTATTTAATCAGTAAGACAGACAGAAAAAGGCTAAAAGAGGAAATGATCTGTTGATTCTGGAGCTCCACAATTTTTGCAATTACACCTGGAACCGTGGGGTCATGTTTGAATACTGAATTTTAATTCCAATTCGTTGAATTTGTTGGATTTGCTTCGTGTTTGGAGGATAGATCTTTGTACAAAGCCTCAGCTCTCCACTGTTGTTTTGTTTCTCACTTTCACACTGGAGAATAAAAGTCAATAGTAACAAATAAAACATCAGGTCGGTGTTGGAAGCGAGGGCTAAAGGGGCAAACAAAGAACGCCTTTCTGGTTTCGAGTGAGTTTAAATTAGTTTTCTGGGACGTACATTGTGTCTTTGCTGTCAAACACTTTATAGATTACAGGTCGCAGGTGTACTGAACACTTGAACCGAACCTTGCACGTAGGGTCCTTTCTCGGGGTGCTCTCGAACTTTCAGGGACGGTCTCTTCTTCTGGTCTCCTCGTCTCAGCAGGTCTCGAACACGCTCGTTATAGATCTCCAGGAAGCTGCAGGGACACAGGGATGAAACAACAACCTGCTGTCAACACACAGGACTGGATCACCTAATGTCCAATAATAATAATAGGCATCAAACCTACGTACAGTCCCATGTTATGTCAGAAACAATCTTTAAGTTAACCTTTCCTGGCATTTTGCCTTAACTGTAAAGTTCAGAGTACAGACAAACAAAGAGGAGGGTGGTGATGTGTGACAATGGTTGTATTTGAACCAGGTCGTAGTCATGGTTACGTGGTCTGCGCTTGAGACCGCTGGTCCAAACGAGACGGCCCAGAAACGGCGCTAACCCAGAAAGGATAATATCTGCTCTGGTAAATTAACAAAGCTTCAGTAAGTTGCTCTGAGACTTCCCCCCCGATGCAGACAGGAAAATCCAGTTTTACATTTGCATTGTATCTGTGCCTGCAGCTTTGCAGCATAAGTATTCATCTAATTTGAATTTTAGGAAGTGGACAGATTGCACTGATTGTTTCAAACCCAAAAAAAAGGGGGAAAGGGAGTCGGACTATAACAAAGTACCTGATCTCCACTCTGCTTGAGTTTTGCCCGTCAGGAAAACTGTCTTCAGACCTAAAGAGACCCTGTAAGGAGAGGACAGACGCAACTTACTACGCGCTACAACACCACGGGACACGTGGCTGAATCATCAGTACACAGCAACTGATGTACCTGACAGATCCGAGGGGTCAAGCCAAGGGAGTCCTGACAAGAAACAAAACAAAACAGAGAGTGAGCGTACAGTAGCGTCATTTTTAACAGGTGTCATTTGCTTTTCAGAGCAGCGTAGTTAATGTCGGTGTCCTGCTCACCGGTGTCCCCATCATGGTGTACGTCTTTCCAGATCCTGTTTGTCCGTACGCAAACAGGCACACATTGTAGCCCTCAGAGGCTCCGGACAGCACCGACACACCCAGGTCCTGGAACACCTGAGGAGCATTAACACACACACACCTCAATCACAAATACCCAAAGAATGACTGACTAAGCGATGTCTTTAAAACAACCAGGTGGAGTCGCACACCTTGATTTCCCTCTGTATCTTTTCTAAATGTCGACATGATTAGCAAACTAATCTGTGCTCATGTGGGCTGATGTGTGTGCAGTGTAAGCTGATGTCCTTGATCTTAATCGCACTGTTTTTTTTTTTTTTTAAGTGAGTGTAGGTTTACGCCGAGGTTTCGCTATCACAATGCTGTGGCAGCGGGCCAGCGGTGGGGAGGTAACGTTGCCTTCTGCTGAGGTGTTTGGGTAAGGAGCAGGGAGGTCGGCTAATACACTGGGTAAACAGCTTTGCAGAATGTGAATGTGAGCGAGTAGAAGATTTTTTTGTTTTTAAAAAGCTCGACGAGATGGAGGGGGATCCAGGAAAACCCACTGAAAACAATCAACTGAGGCCTTTTTCTTTCTCTCTGCGTCTGTATCACCGGAGATTATTAGCACGAGGTCACACGGTCATATGAGACGTTTCATTAGTAATAAAACACATGACAGTGTATGAAATCTGTGCGTGTTCATATAATATTCTGTTTTCAGGAAGAAATAAGTTGTAATTGGGAACAAACACGTTGCTGTGAGCTCTCCTGACTCCAACAGTCTTTATCGCAACATTATCTAATTTAGAAAACTATAAAAATACTCAGTTTTTAATGAGAATAAACTATGAGAATGCAGGAATATAGTTCTGTAGTTACTTTCATGCAGGCAGTCCACAGCGTGCATACACTGATTACTAGTTAGGGTGTGATTTTGAGTAGATGTGGATCAGGAGAAGTAGCTCTGGTTCTGGAACCGGTTCTGTTTCTATCCTCTCATTATGAACAATAATAAATATGATCATGTTTGTTTGTTAGTTTGTTGTTTACCTGGCATGTCAGGTGTTTTAGAGAGCTATATGATCACTCTACGCTTCAGTGTGTAGTGCTGTTTATTACGTTATAATAAGAGGTCAGGAAGTTGATATAAACACGATGATAACCAGCACACACTACGAACCATAAAACTGAATCTACAAGAAAGCCAAACTACTCCCGATTCATCTGCAAATTATTTTCCAAATCCATTTATTAATCATTTGTTCTATAAAACAAGAACATTACAGTTTCCTAAATGCCAAGATGTGACTTTATGATTATACAAGTCAAAGAAAAGCAGCTGGAACAAGAAAAACGACTTAAAAGACTAATTGATTAGTGATGTTTTTCTTCTGTTGATCAATTAATGGACTGATCTTTCAGCTGTGCGTCATGACTGGAAACCAACCACAGTCCAGCTGTAGATACTACTATAGTGAATGGTGTTTTCCACTTAATATTATTATCGGCAGCAGCTACAGTACATCTGTGTGTGTGTGTGACTGTTAGAGGTGGACAAATGGACACATGATTAGTCTCCTCTGCTGTTTTCTTTCCTTTGTTCATTACTGATTAGAAACGTTATCAGAACATGTTCCCGAGGATGTGTGGCCTCATCTGCAAAACCAAGCGCTCAGTCCAAAGGCAACACATGCCTCGGCGGGGTGGGCACAGCAACCTGATCTAGACCAGACCTGAGACACAGCACATTCCCCCTCCAGAACCATAACACACCCAGGTCAATGAGGGGTCCCCCTCCGCTGGCCCCCCCGAGGCTCAGGCATGGACCACGAATACTGGTGGGTAAGTACACAAGAGGCGAGAGAGGAGGAATGCTCTCACAGCTACTACGATCTCCAAGGATCAAATACACGGGAATCATTTCAACATACCTCCCGTGTGTGTGTGTGTGTGTGTGTGTGTGTGTGTGTGTGTGTGTGTGTGTGTGTGTGACTACTAACCACCGTCAGGAGAACCGAGAATCTGGACCTAAGCCTGTGTATACTCCGGGCTCACAGGACGGTGGGAATAGGTTTAGGTTGGACGTGGTTGAAAGCTCTTGTGAAAGTCCAGAGCCTTGTGAAAGTGTGTGAAAGGATTCAGTGGTCAGCCGGTTGTTCTTAGGAGTGTGTGAATGTCTGTGTGTGTGTGTGTAAATATTCAACAGCCTTGAGTTGTCTGAGAAAAGTGAAATGCACAACGCTGATAGGGTGGAGCGAAGCGCACACAAACGTCTTATCTGACAGCGACCAACCGACAAAGCAAAAACAAGAGAACACCCGACATCAGGACAGTCACTCTAATTTCATACATATGACACGTTCAGATAAGTTTAGAGTTATTTCATCTTTTAAAAACCACAGAACACACACGGTAAACGGTTTTTGGTTGTAACATCTTCAGGTGGCATTCATTTTCTGTCCTCATCAGAAAACCTGTGATTTTATTTTTCAGTTTTTGCTCAAATCGACCACCTGAAGTATCGACTAAGTCTTTCAGCTCTGCTGCTTTTAAAAGTGCATCTATGTCACTCTGCTTTTTACTGACATTCAAAGTATTAGTTACATTTCTTGCATTTAGATTACTGGAATCAGTTTCGTGTCACATGTTCCTTTCTAACCCAACAGTGCTGGAAAGAAAAGTGGATCGTCCAAAAGAAGATTAACAAGGATTTCTGATAATACATAAAATATTTAAATGTTTTTTCTGCTTCTAGCTCCTGAAATGTGAGGCTCTGATGCTGTAAATTGATTTTCTTTGACATTTAAAAGATGCAGTCGGCGCTCTGGAGGCTCCTGATGTGCTTTTTTCATTGCTGTCTGACAGTTTACGGACCAAACTATTTATCAAAACAGAACAAATACTGATTAATCAATAAAGAAAATAACTGTTGTAGCAGCTGTAAACCCACCCCACACACACACAAACACCATTTTTCATTTTAAATTATTACTCTGTAGTCTAGCCAACCATGTGCAGACAACAGCCACGTGTTACTAGTAAAAGAGCTGCCACAGCGGCTGTGTTACTCAGTGACCTTATAAATCAGCAAACAGGCTCCGTGGTTCAGACGTCTAACGCATCATTATTCCTGTGCGCATTCAACATGCGTGATTATAGGCATATATGAGCCCAACTGAGGCTGAAACTAACAATTATTTTTATTTTATTAATCTGAGACAGATTAAATACCAAAAATATTTCATTTATTTTCATGAATGAGCAAAAAATAAATAAAAAATCCTCAAATTTCAGGATATGGAAACAGAGTTTGGACTTTTTGCTGAAGCAATAAGTTTAAAACTCAATCAGTGAATCAGTTTATAGACTAATTGATTTATTGTTAAGCCTAACTAACTAGCTGTAGTTGAAAAAAGCAGCAATTGGAGCAGTCGGGAGCGTAGTGGGTTAAGCGGCCGCCCCGTGTGTGGAGGATATAGTCCTCGCTGCAGCTGGCCCCGGTTCGAATCCCGCATCGGACGGCTAATTTACTGCGTGTCACTTCCAGTCTATCTTCAGCTGTCCTATCAATAAAGGCATAAAAGGCCAAAAAATAATCTTAAAAAAAAAAAAAGCAGCAATTGTTGCAGAAATTTAAGCAAAATATCGAAAAATGGCAAAATCGTAAATTTTAGCCAACAGGGGGAATCTACTTTACAAGTTAATGCAATGTTTAAAGTGAAACTGTGAGTTTGTTATGTAACCGTGGCCCAATAAACAGTAACGGTGACAAATGTGTGCAAAAGTGTGTGCAGTCCCCCTGGAGTCCGGACCACCAACTGTTGCCCCCCTGCGTCTCGGTGGAATGGAGGCTTAAACACCAAGACAAAAAGCAGCGCCGCCCCCGTCTTGTCCTCATCCTACTATTCAAAAAAACAGACAGACACCCGCTCCTCCTTCAAACACAGAAAATCAATACAGCCCTTGTTAAAGTTGACCCTCTTAAATTCACTCTATGGGGGCTGCGATGAGGCCGAGGGGCTCCGGGCTCGACACAAAGAGCAGGATCTTCACTTCACTCCATCTTTGAACTCCAATCACTCTTTTTCTCTTTGTACGAACTGCTTCTTTTGTTTTCTCGGGTTTTGACGTTGTTTGATTTCATCAGCGAAACACTTGCTCTGAATAAAACCACAAAGAACGAAGCGTGAACTGATTTCAGCCTCTTGAAAGAGTGAAAACACCAGATTTAGGCGACGTTAAAGACAATCCTGTCGTTTGTCGTCTCTGTCGCACAAAATTAAATCAGCAGTGTTGTCGTTTTTTGGCCATTGTGCTCAGCCTACTTTCACAATCTGCAGCAGCCTGCAGCATTGGGAGGTATTTCTGGCCGGACAAAGCAGTCGAGGCGAGAGACAGGTTGCATTATGGGAATGGAAATGTACTCCAGGATCAAGGGGGGAAAACAGCCTGGAGATAAAGTGACTGGGCCAGACCTCATAGTAAGCGTGCAGGCTGGTTGGCCGCCTCGAAACACACAGGGGAGAGACTAAACACCTCCATTAACAGGAAACCGGCTGCCACCAGCAGGTCGCTGCACGTGTGTGTGTGTGTGTGTGTGTGTGTGTGTGTGTGTGTGTGTGTGTGTGTGTGTGTGTGTGTGTGTGTGTTTGGTTTACAGCAAACAGCATCCACAACAGGAACAAAGGCCTCAGAGTTTACTTCCCTCTCTGAGGGGGGAAACAAAATTTAAAAACAATGTAACAATGAGAAGAGGAAAAGCAGAACATAGATTTCATTCTTGTATAGGAAATAGGTCAGATCCATCAGGTCAAAACAGAGCAAGGAAGGAAGAGTAAAACAACGCTTCGGGGTCAAAAAAGAAAAGAAAGGGGCTCCAGATATAGCAGAAGGCAAAGGAAATGACATAAAGTCAATGCATGAATGGCAGATTATAATCCAAAACATGACCTTTTTCCTCTCCGATACACACTGCTGCTTTATTTACAGCGTCTTTTCATTTGGTAATTTATGATCCAGCCTTCCAGGGAAGCATTAAACGCGGATATCTGCGTACACGATACTCTCGTCTGCTAAACATCCAAATAAAACGCAC
>CM014095.1:26153603-26193682 GCA_004119915.2 Collichthys lucidus
AATTACACCTGGAACCGTGGGGTCATGTTTGAATACTGAATTTTAATTCCAATTCGTTGAATTTGTTGGATTTGCTTCGTGTTTGGAGGATAGATCTTTGTACAAAGCCTCAGCTCTCCACTGTTGTTTTGTTTCTCACTTTCACACTGGAGAATAAAAGTCAATAGTAACAAAAAAACATCAGGTCGGTGTTGGAAGCGAGGGCTAAAGGGGCAAACAAAGAACGCCTTTCTGGTTTCGAGTGAGTTTAAATTAGTTTTCTGGGACGTACATTGTGTCTTTGCTGTCAAACACTTTATAGATTACAGGTCGCAGGTGTACTCAACACTTGAACCGAACCTTGCACGTAGGGTCCTTTCTCGGGGTGCTCTCGAACTTTCAGGGACGGTCTCTTCTTCTGGTCTCCTCGTCTCAGCAGGTCTCGAACACGCTCGTTATAGATCTCCAGGAAGCTGCAGGGACACGGGGATGAAACAACAACCTGCTGTCAACACACAGGACTGGATCACCTAATGTCCAATAATAATAATAGGCATCACACCTACGTACAGTCCCATTACACATCATGTGAGCAGTATGTTATGTCAGAAACAATCTTTAAGTTAACCTTTCTGGCATTTTCCCTAACTGTAAAGTTCAGAGTACAGACAAACAAAGAGGAGGGTGGTGATGTGTGACAATGGTTGTATTTGAACCAGGTCGTAGTCATGGTTACGTGGTCTGCGCTTGAGACCGCTGGAACCCAGCCAAACGAGACGGCCCAGAAACGACGCTAACCCAGAAAGGATAATATCTGCTCTGGTAAATTAACAAAGCTTCAGTAAGTTCTCTGAGACTTCCCCCCCGATGCAGACAGGAAAATCCAGTTTACATTTGCATTGTATCGCCTGCAGCTTTGCAGCATAAGTATTCATCTAATTTGAATTTTAGGAAGTGGACAGATTGCACTGATTGTTTCAAACCAAAAAAAAGGGGAAAGGGAGTCGGACAGTAACAAGTACCTGATCTCCACTCTGCTTGAGTTTTGCCCGTCAGGAAAACTGTCTTCAGACCTAAAGAGACCCTGTAGGAGAGGACAGACGCAACTTACTACGCGCTACAACACCACGGGACACGTGGCTGAATCATCAGTACGCAGCAACTGATGTACCTGACAGATCCGAGGGGTCAAGCCAAGGGAGTCCTGACAAGAAACAAAACAAAACAGAGAGTGAGCGTACAGTAGTAGCGTCATTTTTAACAGGTGTCATTTGCTTTTCAGAGCAGTGTAGTTAATGTCGGTGTCCTGCTCACCGGTGTCCCCATCATGGTGTACGTCTTTCCAGATCCTGTTTGTCCGTACGCAAACAGGCACACATTGTAGCCCTCAGAGGCTCCGGACAGCACCGACACACCCAGGTCCTGGAACACCTGAGGAGCATTACACACACACACACACACCTCAATCACAAATACCAAAGAATGACTGACTAAGCGATGTCTTTAAAACAACCAGGTGGAGTCGCACACCTTGATTTCCCTCTGTATCTTTTCTAAATGTCGACATGATTAGCAAACTAATCTGTGCTCATGTGGGCTGATGTGTGTGCAGTGTAAGCTGATGTCCTTGATCTTAATCGACTGTTTTTTTTTTTTTAAGTGAGTGTAGGTTTACGCCGAGGTTTCGCTATCACAATGCTGTGGCAGCGGGCCAGCGGTGGGGAGGTAACGTTGCCTTCTGCTGAGGTGTTTGGGTAAGGAGCAGGGAGGTCGGCTAATACACTGGGTAAACAGCTTTGCAGAATGTGAATGTGAGCGAGTAGAAGATTTTTTTGTTTTTAAAAAGCTCGACGAGATGGAGGGGGATCCAGGAAAACCCACTGAAAACAATCAACTGAGGCCTTTTTCTTTCTCTCTGCGTCTGTATCGCCGGAGATTATTAGCACGAGGTCACACGGTCATATGAGACGTTTCATTAGTAATAAAACACATGACAGTGTATGAAATCTGTGCGTGTTCATATAATATTCTGTTTTCAGGAAGAAATAAGTTGTAATTGGGAACAACACGTTGCTGTGAGCTCTCCTGACTCCAACAGTCTTTATCGCAACATTATCTAATTTAGAAAACTATCAAAAATACTCAGTTTTGAATGAGAATAAACTATGAGAATGCAGGAATATAGTTCTGTAGTTACTTTCATGCAGGCAGTCCACAGCGTGCATACACTGATTACTAGTTAGGGTGTGATTTTGAGTAGATGTGGATCAGGAGAAGTAGCTCTGGTTCTGGAACCGGTTCTGTTTCTATCCTCTCATTATGAACAATAATAAATATGATCATGTTTGTTTGTTAGTTTGTTGTTTACCTGGCATGTCAGGTGTTTTAGAGAGCTATATGATCACTCTACGCTTCAGTGTGTAGTGCTGTTTATTACGTTATAATAAGAGTCACGAATTGATATAAACATGATAACCAGCACACACTACAAACCATAAAACTGAATCTAAAGAAACTACTCCGATTCATCTGCTAATTATTTTCCAAATCCATTTATTAATCATTTGTTCTATAAAACAAGAACATTACAGTTTCCTAAATGCCAAGATGATTTATGATTATATAAGTCAAAGAAAAGCAGCTGGAACAAGAAAAATGATTAGTGATGTTTTTCTTCTGTTGATCAATTAATGGACTGATCTTTCCAGCTGTGCGTCATGAGAAACCAACCACAGTCCAGCTGTAGATACTACTATAGTGAATGGTGTTTTCCACTTAATACATTATGAGCAGCAGCTACAGTACATCTGTGTGTGTGTGTGACTGTGAGAGGTGGACAAACGGACACATGATTAGTCTCCTCTGCTGTTTTCTTTCCTTTGTTCATTACTGATTAGAAACGTTATCAGAACATGTTCCCGAGGATGTGTGGCCTCATCTGCAAACCAACGCTCAGTCCAAAGGCAACACATGCCTGGCGGGGTGGGCACAGCAACCTGATCTAGACCAGACCTGAGACACAGCACATTCCCCCTCCAGAACCATAACACACCCAGGTCAATGAGGGGTCCCCCTCCGCTGGCCCCCGAGGCTCAGGCATAGACCACGAATACTGGTGGGTAAGTACACAAGAGGCGAGAGAGGAGGAATGCTCTCACAGCTACTACGATCTCCAAGGATCAAATACACGGGAATCATTTCAACATACCTCCCGTGTGTGTGTGTGTGTGTGTGTGTGTGTGTGTGTGTGTGTGTGTGTGTGTGTGTGTGTGTGTGACTACAACCACCGTCAGGAGAGGCGAGAACCTGGACCTAAGCCTGTGTATACTCCGGGCTCACAGGACGGTGGGAATAGGTTTAGGTTGGACGTGGTTGAAAGCTCTTGTGAAAGTCCAGAGCCTTGTGAAAGTGTGTGAAAGGATTCAGTGGTCAGCCGGTTGTTCTTAGGAGTGTGTGAATGTTGTGTGTGTGTGTGTGTGTAAATATTCAACAGCCTTGAGTGTGCGAGAAAAGTGAAATGCACAACGCTGATAGGGGGAGCGAAAGCGCACACAAACGTCTTATCTGACAGCGACCAACCGACAAAGCAAAAACAAGAGAACACCCAACATCAGGACAGTCACTCTAATTCCATAAATATGACACGTTCAGATAAGTTTAGAGTTATTTCATCTTTTAAAAACCACAGAACACACACGGTAAACAGTTTTTGGTTGTAAAATCGTCAGGTGGCATTCATTTTCTGTCCTTATCAGAAAACCTGTGATTTCTATTTTTCAGTTTTTGCTCAAATCGACCACCTGAAGTATCGACTAAGTCTTTCAGCTCTGCTGCTTTTAAAAGTGCATCTATGTCACTCTAACATTCAGAGAATTAGTTACATTTCTTGTATTTAGATTACTGGAATCAGTTTCACATGTCACATGTTCCTTTCTAACCCAACAGTGCTGGAAAGAAAAGTGGATCGTCCAAAAGAAGATTAACAAGGATTTCTGATAATACATAAAATATTTAAATGTTTTTTCTGCTTCTAGCTCCTCAAATGTGAGGCTCTGATGCTGTAAATTGATTTTCTTTGACATTTAAAAGATGCAGTCGGAGCTCTGGAGGTTCCTGATGTGCTTTTTTCATTGTTGTCTGACAGTTTACGGACCAAACTATTTATCAAAACAGAACAAATACTGATTAATCAATAAAGAAAATAACTGTGTTAGCTGCAGCTGTAAACCCACCCCACACACACACAAACACCATTTTTCATTTTAAATTATTACTCTGTAGTCTAGCCAACCATGTGCAGACAACAGCCACGTGTTACTAGTAAAAGAGCTGCCACAGCGGCTGTGTTACTCAGTGACCTTATAAATCAGCAAACAGGCTCCGTGGTTCAGACGTCTAACGCATCATTATTCCTGTGCGCATTCAACATGCGTGATTATAGGCATTTGAGCCCAACTGAGGCTAAAACTAACACTTATTTATTTTATTAATCTGAGACAGATTAAATACCAAAAATATTTATTTATTTCATGAATGAGCAAAAAATAAATAAAAAATCCTCAAATTTCAGGATATGGAAACAGAGTTTGGACTTTTTGCTGAAGCAATAAGTTTAAAACTCAATCAGTGAATCAGTTTATAGACTAATTGATTTATTGTTAAGCCTAACTAACTAGCTGTAGTTGAAAAAAGCAGCAATTGGAGCAGTCGGGAGTGTAGTGGGTTAAGAGGCCGCCCCGTGTGTGGAGGATATAGTCCTCGCTGCAGCTGGCCCCGGTTCGAATCCCGCATCGGACGGCTAATTTACTGCGTGTACTTCCAGTCTATCTTCAGCTGTCCTATCAATAAAGGCATAAAAGGCCAAAAAATAATCTTAAAAAAAAAAAGCAGCAATTGTTGCAGAAATTTAAGCAAAATATCGAAAATGATAAAAACGTGAATTTTAGCCAACAGGGGAATCTACTTTACAAGTTAATGCAATGTTTAAATGAAACAGTGAGTTTGTTATGTAACCGTGGCCCAATAAACAGTAACGGTGACAACAAATGTGTGCAAAAGTGTGTGCAGTCCCCTGGAGCCGGACCACCAACTGTTGCCCCCCTGCGTCTCGGTGGAATGGAGGCTTAAACACCAAGACAAAAAGCAGCGCCGCCCCCATCTTGTCCTCATCCTACTATTCAAAAAAACAGACAGACACCCGCTCCTCCTTCAAACACAGAAAATCAATACAGCCCTTGTTAAAGTTGACCCTCTTAAATTCACTCTATGGGGGCTGCGATGAGGCCGAGGGGCTCCGGGCTCGACACAAAGAGCAGGATCTTCACTTCACTCCATCTTTGAACTCCACTCTTTTCTCTTTGTAGGACTGCTTCTTTTGTTTCTCGGTTTTGACGTTGTTTGATTTCATCATCGAAACACTTTAATAAAACCACAAAGAACGAAGCGTGAACTGATTTCAGCCTCTTGAAAGAGTGAAAAACCAGATTTAGGCGACGTTAAAGACAATCCTGTCGTTTGTCGTCTCTGTCGCACAAAATTAAATCAGCAGTGTTGTCGTTTTTTGGCCATTGTGCTCAGCCTACTTTCACAATCTGCAGCAGCCTGCAGCATTGGGAGGTATTTTTGGCCGGACAAAGCAGTCGAGGCGAGAGACAGGTTGCATTATGGGAATGGAAATGTACTCCAGGATCAAGGGGGGAAAACAGCCTGGAGATAAAGTGACTGGGCCAGACCTCATAGTAAGCGTGCAGGCTGGTTGGCCGCCTCGAAACACACAGGGGAGAGACTAAACACCTCCATTAACAGGAAACCGGCTGCCACCAGCAGGTCGCTGCACGTGTGCTGTGTGTGTGTGTGTGTGTGTGTGTGTGTGTGTGTGTGTGTGTGTGTGTGTGTGTGTGTGTGTGTGTGTGTGTGTGTGTCTGGTTTACAGCAAACAGCATCCACAACAGGAACAAAGGCCTCAGAGTTTACTTCCCTCTCTGAGGGGGGAAACAAAATTTAAAAACAATGTAACAATGAGAAGAGGAAAAGCAGAACATAGATTTCATTCTTGTATAGGAAATAGGTCAGATCCATCAGGTCAAAACAGAGCAAGGAAGGAAGAGTAAAACAACACTTCGGGGTCAAAAAAGAAAAGAGAGAGGCTCCAGATATAGCAGAAGGCAAAGGAAATGACATAAAGTCAATGCATGAATGGCAGATTATAATCCAAAACATGCACATATCATCCCTCCGATACACACTGCTGCTTTATTTACAGCGTCTTTTCATCTGGTAATTTATGATCCAGCCTTCCAGGGAAGCATTAACGCTGATATCTGCGTGCACGATACTCTCGTCTGCTAAACATCCAAATAAAACGCACCGTCAGGCTCGTGCCGAGACTCAAATTTCAAGCGATATCCGGAGACGAGAGAGCACGCAGGCGAATTCAAACCTAGCGATGACACGTAGAGATATTATCTTGTAAAATTCTGCTCCACGGAAAAAGGAAAGTTGAAATGTCACGTGTGCGTCGAGCTAAGCTGGACCAGACGTCTCTGAGGGAAAATGAGGAAACTGTTTTTTTTTTGTTTTTTGAAACATGGGAAACAGTTTGTTTTCCAAAGTGGCAGCCTTAGTTGGTGGCCCGGCCGAAAAGTGGGTGAGAAATGTAAAGAAAGAAAGAAAGACAGGATGATAAAAGACAGACAGTGAAAACGTAATGGTGTAATGTCTCTGTAATGAGTTAGGTCCTGTAATCACTGGCTGTGGAAAATGCCAATTTCTGGTCTGGTTTTATGTGGCCTGCTCTACACTGAACCCTGGAGAAGTATTTATGTGCCATGTGCGTATGTGTGTGTGTGTAAGTGTGTAAGATGTTGTCAAGGGTGATGGCAAAAGGCCAGACGAACAAAGTGAAGCACGTTGCCACATTTAAGGCTCCTCGTTGCTTTCTGCCAGGTTTGACGCAACCAAAGAGGAACAAGATGTATTTTCCCCTCCGCAAAACCACTCTCACTAGGAGGACGAAGACGGGAGAGGGTAAAAAGCAAAGTGCAAGACGAGATGCAACTTCCCACCCCCGAAACTTTTCACGTCCAGGACAGCTGCAGGAGAAAGTGAAGAGTCCCTCGGTGTCCCTCAAACTGAACACAAACAAAAACAGCTGGGCCCGAGCAAAAAGCTAAATGCTTTTCTCAAAAAAGAAAAGATAATTTTCCCCCGACTTCCTGTTAGGAATATGAGTGAGTGATTGAGCGGTGGAAAGAGGGAGAGGACACAGACATGGAGGCAGAATCACACACAGAGGAAGCTGTTTGGCTGGAGTTCAACAACGCTCTCGTTTGTCACACTTGGACAGGATTTGTAGGTCAAATTAGCATGGAAGGCCTGCGAGAGGGAGGAGAGGAGAGAGAGAGAGAGAGAAGAGAGAGAGAGAGAGGAGAGAGAGAGAGAGAGAGAGGAGAGAGAGAGAGAGAGAGAGAGAGAGAGAGAGAGAGAGAGAGAGGGAGAGAGAAGAGGAGAGAGAGAGAGGAGCGGAGAGAGAGAGAGAGGAGAGAGAGAGGAGAGAGGAGAGAGAGAGAGAGGAGAGAGAGAGAGGAGAGAGAGAGGAGAGGACGGAGAGAGGCAGAGATGTGCAGGCCAAACAGATAGGCTGCTCCTCATTACTCAGGCCTCCCTACACATGGGAATGAAGGGCAGTGGGGAATGAAAGAAAGAAAAAAGAGGAGGAACAACAGAGGACAGGAAAGAGAACAAAACATGAAGGCCGGGGACTCTGTGGCAGCGCATTCCTCTTTTTTTTCCTGACACTGGGGCAAAGGCCAGACCTAAAACAAATAAATAAAACCATATCTGGTGAGACTTTGGGGATTTGCCGCTCCTCCCCGAAGCACAACATGAAATGACTCCTGCAGCTTTCAGCCTGATGGGACCCGTGTTGTGAAATCCAGAAGGTCCCGTGCTGCAGTCAAGATTCCTTCACTGGGAACTGGCACTGACAGTTTGACATGAACTCAGCACTATTTGATGTCACTCGAGGACCCACGCCCATCTGTTAGCCCGTGAACGTTTCAGTTGTGTGTTATTTAATGTACATTTTCCTGTGATGAGCCTGATGAAGATAAGCAATCACAGATAATGGATGCATAATATATACTTCTAATTACGTTAGCACAACTCAGAGAGCACATACATCCACAAAGAGTCCTTTTAAATTAAGTTAATTAGCTAAATAAATGTATGAGCAGCTATGTAGGGAAAACAACACATATAAAAATGTTTAAATTCCATAATGTTAAGAGATTATTCCAGGATATTATTCTGAAATCTGTGAACTAAGAGACAAAAAAACACTGACAGTATAAAGAACGTAGGCGTTTGCACGATGTCAGCCGCAGGTTTCTGTCCTGCCACTTCCACCTCCCAGTTAATCTAAAAATCGGCTAAGACGCGGACCGAATGAAGCCTGGTTGCTCAGACGAGCCATGTGTAACGACACCTACCTGTCAATCAAAGCGTCCACGCTGTTAATCCTGCATAACTTTAAGCCTTAATATAATCTGAACAGGTGAGTTGTATATAAATTCACCCTCAGTACAGTTGTCATGAACGGGGAAATTAGTTTTTTGTACCAGGCTGTAAACATGTTTATTTCTGCTGTGAACATGGGAGACTTATGGAGGACTGACTCACTTCTGGAGCCAGCCTCAAGTGGACG
The DNA here is from genome assembly GCA_004119915.2 of Collichthys lucidus. Classification (NCBI taxonomy): domain Eukaryota; kingdom Metazoa; phylum Chordata; class Actinopteri; family Sciaenidae; genus Collichthys; species Collichthys lucidus. Next base: position 26,162,287 of record CM014095.1, read on the forward strand.
TTTGAGGAACTGCGGTGAAGAGCTGCATCATGGGCAATACCTGCACTATATTACAAGCATTCGAATGAAAAATATGACACAAGCTCCAAACAGAAGTCGTTGAAAAGTGGTTTCCTACTCTTGTAACAACTCCTCTTATCTTCTGCCTGAAAGCATCGAGCGTGCACATAAATAACAGGTGCTTTTCCTGTATCCATATGGTGCACATCTCATATTTCTTTGTTGACAGCATGTGGTTTATTCTGTGTCCTGCCTGTAGTTAATTCAACCCAGCCTCGACCGGACTGTGTTGAGGGGGAGTGAGCGCTCACGTGTGCGTGTGGAGGATTCTTCTCGTGCACAGAGGAGCTATTCTTTGTCTGCAGCACCACTGACACACAGACCTAGAAACGCTGCGAGCATAATCGAATAACTAACTGCATCGACAGAGGCACGCAGAGAGAAGAAGACGAAGAGGAGCAGCAGCAGGAGGAGGAGGAGGAGAGGGAAAAACCCCAGCAAGCCGACTCCTTTTGGCAATAAAAAACAGCATTGTGCTCTGAGACGAATCCTCAGCAGTGACGTCTTTGCCCTGAAATTTAAAAATCACTTAGTGAGGCAGCTGTGAGTTTGGCAGGCGAGAGCTGGGGGTGGGGGGGGGGCTGCAGAGGAACAGTGGACCCCGTGCCCTCTCCTCCTCCTCCTCCTCCTCCTCCTCTTCAACCCGAGGAACTCACATCCAGAGTTCCCTCTTTCTGTGTCAAACCTCTGCTTTCTTTCCGCTTTCCCCCGTGTTTCATACCGTCAGAAACAATAAACACGGCTGTTTGTGTTATTAAATAATGGCATAAACTATTTACTGGCTCCATCTAGGCACCAAAACAAAAAGGCACTAACAGTCCCAGCTCTCTCCTGCATTACCTCAACAGCTGGCTCCCATTATGGATTACGGTTTTACGGCTCTTTCACTACGTCTTCTCACCTGGCAGCGCACTTCTCATTCCTCTCTGCTCTAAGATACAACTTTAAAAAAGTCTCCCATGCTGTTCTTTCTTTGTGGAGAGCCCTCAGCGACAAAAATGCAACCACGTCTGCACCCCAACATATAGTTTAAGATACCGCATTTCTGTCTGCACGACGATGGAAAAACCAGCACGAGGATCTGGTGTAAACTATCAGTGATGCGTGGACGTGTACAGTTAACGGCACGCTGCAGTGGTGGGGAGGAGGAGGTACAGGGCTGGGCAGCAGGTCTCTGAGGGGCCCTGGGTGTGGTGGGATAGCGCCGGGCTGGAAAAGCGGGAGTTAGGATCCACTTTCTCCTCGTCTCAGATTGTCTCGGTCTCATGGGGGAATACAATGCGAAAGACGAATTCGGAGCAAGTTCCTGCTCTGTAAAAAGAAAAGTGGAGTGGCCATGAGAAAAATCCAGCACTGGCATAAAACAGCGGCGAGTTAAAAATAAATAGAAAGAAAGAAACTGAATCTCATTCGAGAGCAGTGAAAGTGAAATGAGGCGACGCGACGAGTGTGGGAAATTAACACCGCGCCCCAACGCTGTTTTGCTTGTGGATTACAACGCTGTGCACAAAACAGGCCACTTAGCCGGACTCTTTGTGTTCTGTAAAGTAATTTGTTTTGGTAAAACAGTTGGAGCGGCTCCACCTGTCACTGTCGATCCATTAATCTGTCCGACACAATCGCAGCATTTTCTCCTTTCTACGTCAGAGAAATGCCCGATTCAAATATTTTCAACCGTGATGTGATCAGTAAACGGCTGACGTTGTCGTCTTTGTTAAAAAGAGATTATTCTTTTGGGTTTCTGGTGCACAGGAAGAGAGGTCAGATTTAAAATCCAGCGGCTCTGTCATTTATGTGGCGTCCTTTTTTCGCCCACCGCGGGTCAACAGAGGAATGTCTTGTGGCAACTAGGCCACTGTGACTGGACACAATCCTGCTGAGGCTGGTTTGCAGAAGAAGAACAGGAAGGAGTGTTGTCTGTCCACGAAAGCGTGTAGGCCATCACAGCCTGGTCTTTCTCAAACGTATACAAAGGCGGCACTGACGAGAGGAGAGGATGCATGTATCGTGCCGAACAATAAAAAACTTGATGGAAATACAAATGAAGTAATCTAAAAAAAGAAGTCTTTCCTGCAATGGAATTAGGCAGCGCTTCCTCCTGAGCTGTAGCCTCGCTCTCAGGTTTCCAGCAACACCCTCCAATCAAACAACACAAAGATATCTAATCGCCCAATCAAAGCCGGGACATGAAAAGCATCTGACTCCAACCGTGCCGTGTCTGAGGCAGAGAGACTTCTGGGTAACAGATGGAGCTGATATCATATCCCCCGAGTGACCGTTTGCGTGAAAACACACAACACAACATACACACTCCCTCTTGTTGTGGTTTGTCTACAAGGACACCGTTTCCTCCGGGCTCTTTTCTCGCTGCAGAGGTTGTGTGTTTGCTGCCCGGTGTGTCAACTTGTGGCCGAAGGCTGGACTGACACGAAGTTGGTCTCCAGCCACGAGAAGAATCTTTAGGTGGTGCAAAGTCAAGACTGTGATGTTTTTATGTCAGAATCTACTTGAGTATCTGCACATGAATCAGGAAAAACACTTGTTTGTTCTGTCACAGCGTCAACGTGAGAGAATAAGTGGATACCGTGTGTAAACTCTGATGTTCAGGGACCTCTGCCGTCGTTATTATGTGGGAAGATTACAGGAATATTGTATCTTTAGAATACTTATTTAGAATAAGGTCAAGTCGAGTCATTACCTCCTCCTGCGAGGCATAGTGGGGAGCTGCGGGGTCCGCCGACCAGTAGCAATAGTCGAAACAGAACTCCAGAAGCTTCTCCCGCGAATCCACGTGACCATCTGTACGTCCGTCCAGCTTCAGGGACAAAAAACACAAGAAGAAAATCACGTTAAAACGACTTGTACAGTGGATACGGTATTATTTTGCATGCTGAAATCCAGAGTATAAAGTCGACATGTGCTTCTGTTTAACACAATAAAAAGAGCTACATAAAAACCCTGCTGATAAAAATAAAAAAACAAAGCAGGTACGATAGCTTCTGTTTATTGGAGCGTTATGGCGTGGAATTGCAAGCAAGCTTTTTCCATTCATTAGCAACGCGTTCGCTCCTCCGTCGGTCCTTTAGTTGCCTCACTGCGTTAACACTAAACACCTTTCTGCTTACTGCGAGCGAATCCTGAACGGAGGGAAAGATAGCACGGCAGCATTCGGGCTTGTCCAGACACAGCAGCTGCCGCCGGAGGAGGACAGTAGGGCATCTAAACGTTTGTTCTGAATCGCTGCATTCAACCTGGAGAGCCGTATTGTTGTCTGACCTGATACTTAGGTAGTCATTTTCAATTTGCAGAAGAAGAAATTCCCCCGAGTGGACAAAAGGTTTGAGGCGGAAAACCTCAACTAAACATGTTTTTTCATCGCGGCTGATTTATCTGATGTCGTTTTAGGTATAACAATTAAAGTAATGATCTGCTCCCTTAATTATTAAAAATTTTGATCAATGTGTTTACTATCCAAGCGGCAACCTCCGTGCCTGTAAAGCCAATGCAGAAGTGCTGAAAACTGCAGTTCCTCAAACGTCCACTTGAGGCTGGCTCCAGAAGTGAGTCAGTCTCCATAAGTCCCCATGTTTCACAGCAGAAATAAACATGTTTACAGCCTGGTACAAAAAACAGTTTTGGTCTCTGTAGCTAATTTCCCCGTTCATGACAACTGTACTGAGGGTGAATTTATATACAACTCACCTGTTCACATTATATTAAGGCTTAAAGTTATGCAGGATTAAGAGCGTGGACGCTTTGATTGACAGGTCGCAGACGGTTTGTTTGAGTAACCAGGCCTCAGGTCTGCCAATGATCCACGTCTTAGGATACCAACAGATTATCAATGCTCAGAGTGTAAATGTCTTTTGTTTGTTTAATTTTTAAGACTAATGCTAAAACATGATTTTAACAACCCATTTTTTGGCTCATGAGATTCAGATTTATTTATTAATTAATTTTTTTTTGCCACTTATGCCTTTATTGATAGTACACCTGAAGACAGATAGGAAGTAGAGAGAGGGGGAGTAACACGCAGTAAATTAGCCATCCAATGCGGGATTCGAACCGGGGCCAGCTGCAGCAAGGACTACAGCCTCCACACACGGGGCGGCCTCTTAACCGACTACGCTTACCGACTGCCCCAAGATTCAGTTTTATTGTCAGACTCCAATATAGAGGAGTCATCGGAGTATCTGGTGAGTTTGGTGAGTGTCGGTTCAGTCACAAAAACAGCATCACCCACGCTGGTTTAGGTTAAACCGCTGTGATGAATGCACTCAGAGAACCTATGTAAGCCGCTGTCCTTCCTCTAACAGCAGCATTAGGCAACACTAAGCTCTGGGTATCAGTGTTGTTCACAGCAATTGGCTCGCCTGAAAGCATGACTGTTTAACCCGTACGGGATTAGCCAATAGCAACAACTCTCTGAGCTTGTTTTTATTGTTTTCACACATTTTAATTTAGCTCAGTTGGTCTTTATTGCTTGTGTTACTTGATGTTTTGTTAGTTAGCCGTGCGTTTAATGCCCTTTTAAAATCCACTCCTCTTCTGTTCTCTCCGTTTCAGATCCTCCAAAAAAAACCCGTCCCACTTTCCATAAATAATTCTTCCCATGAGATCTGCAAGAGCCTCGGAGTCTTGATCCTCTTTCACTGTAGAGAGGGAGTCCATATGTGGTTTCTCTCTGTCACATCATTTGTAATAGATTCTCTCTCCTCCCTCCCCCCACCCACCCGACTTCTCTCTATATGTCAGCTTTTAAAACCCCCAAATGTAAACAAAAGGGAGCGACCCTGTAGCCGAATGTATGATCAGAAACAGGCTTGGCGTTACGTGTGGGGAGGTTGTAGTTGAATTTGAGATTTGAAACGAGTTCAGGGCTGAATGTTTTTAATCTGTTTGCAAGTTTGCATCATCAGGATGGTTGGTTAATGTTTTGACACATTACCCTCACCAAGACCTCCGCATCTACAAGCTGAACCCTTCAAATACACAGAGTTTATCATCTCAACTGATGAAGCACCGTGCACGATAATTACTCCCACATGTAAAGCAACTCTGAAAAGACCCAGACTAACAACTACAACAAAGGGAAAAGCAAAAATTACAACATGTAGTATGAAACACGACACGACTGTTCTTCTCTTGCAATTAGGATTATTATTAACAAAGCCTGTGTGTGTGTGTGTGTGTGTGTGTGTGTGTGTGTGTGTGTGTGTGTGTGTGTGTGTGTGTGTGTGTGTGTGTGTGTGTGTGTGACCTCAACACATTTAATAAACAACGGTGACGTCAAGCAAGAAACGGCTGATCCAAGCCTGTAAACATCCTGTTGCTCCAACAGATACACGCTACTCCCAGTTCACCCAGAAGACACGCAGACATGAACCGAACGTATCTGTGGCAGCTGATCTGGATGTTTTTCCACTCGCGCGTCTTACTCACCTTTGCATTTCGGATCTTCACAAACTTGTCCTCCACTTGTACGGCCAGCCTTCCTCCATCCGCGCTCTCCCTGCAAGCGGAGAAGAGAAACGTCAGCCTCCGTAAAAAACAGTCGTGTGTGTGGATGTGTAAATAAATGACGATGAATGTTTATGAGGAGTCAGATCAGAGAAACTTTAGCACATGCTTCCAATAAATAAATAAATAAAAAGGGGACGGTATCAGTATTGATCAGTGTCTCCCGCCGCTGAATGAAAAACCAGACAGAGATTTAACAAAGGATTCAACACCGTACAGACACGTTTAAAAATCCTCTTTGTGTGTCCAGATACATTTCGGTTAGTTCCACTTGACTTGAGGCTATCACATGGCAGTTAACACAATGAATCTGTGTGTGTGTGTGTGTGTGTGTGTGTGTGTGTGTGTGTGTGTGTGTGTGTGTGTGTGTGTGTGTGTGTGTGTGTGTGTGTGTGTGTGTGTGTACATGAATTCAAATGAAAACAGATCCTCGCGCACCCCCGAAAAACTTCCCTCATCATGAGGCAACTTGGGCCGTTTCCACAAAAGTCGAGAGCGTGCATGAGTGTGTGTACAATGCAGACCAGTGTGTGTGTGTGTGTGTGTGTGTGTGTGTGTGTGTGTGTGTGTGTGTGTGTGTGCGTGTGCATGTAAAACAAGGTCAACTCGTGCAACGTGCGCTTCAGCAGCTGGACCGGAGCGCATCTGATGCAACACATGCGAAAGTGGAGGCAATCACAACACGGAGAGAGAGAGAGCTGCGGAGTGAATTTCGATCTCCAGGAGCGATAATGACGCCGAACGCCGCCCGGAGCGTAAAACACACTCACGACTCTGCGGTGGGTGGGTTTTAGAGGAGGGGGGTGAGGGGGACGGCTGTTGTAATCACCAGCTCTCCCTGTGCTTCACCACGCGGGGTTCATTTTTTGCCAACCCCAGCAGCGAGGCCCAACCCAAAACCACCAACCTTCTATCTCGGGCTGTAACTTAAGCACAGAGGAGAGGACGGTGGAAAATAGTAGACCTCATAAAATGTTCTGATACAAACCTAAGATCAACATCTGACATGTTTCCTGCACATGTGAGAGACAGCTGAAGCCTGATGCTCGATTAAAACAAAGAGAAACTCGCTTAATGAGGAATGCAGCTGACCAGGTCGGAGTTAATGTATCTGCAAGCTCTTACTCCCACATGTAGGTAAAAGATCCTCGCCTAGCGAGACTGTCCAGAAATCAGGAAGCTGTGAAACATTTATTTATAAGAAATTCTTTTGTTATGCAAAACACCAGCTGAAAGAATCATTGTCCGGCCCCTCCGCAGCCTGAATAATGCTTTGTTATGGTACTGTAGTGGCCTTCAGATTTAAAAGACCCCTGCAAACATCCTGCAGGACTTCAATGTAAGTCTGTATGATTTAAACCCCGCAGACCCTGAAGACCTGTTATTCAACATGTTGCAGCAATTTGCCCCGTTAATGTAAATGGGTTGCTCCAGTGGAGCAAAGCAACTTCACAGCCTTCCCTGTGTTACTTTGCTACTTCAGCACTGGAAAAACAAAAGCGAGAGCTCTGAATTCAAATGAAGGGAATGCGTTTAACTCGAACTATCAGGAAAACATGAAGCAGGCGGACGGGTAAACAACATCATCTGACTTCATCTTCTCTCCTTTGTTTCACGTTATGAGATCAAACTCTTTAACTGCTCCTTAAGTCATCACAAACTTCTTTAGAGGGAAACAAAAAGGCGCCAATGCCGAATTGAATCTTACATGAATTATGCAAATAAGACATCTGAGTCTGGGTTTGAACATGAGCTGGAACAAGCCGATACATGCTGTAACCTCCATGCTTGGACAGTGGACATTTTGTCAATACAAATGATTTATGTTGTCTGGAAAAACTATATAAAATTCAAGAGATATTCAGATTATCATACTGTCATATTCACCTGCCTCCACTGCTTGTATCATCTATCTATAGACAGATCCACATGTGCATATATATCAATATTTATGCAAATACATGCAACTTCCAAATGTGTATATAGTTATTTTTTTTATGTTTGTGCGTCTACCTGTCATGTCCTTTGTCTTTTAAACTGTACATATGTCTACACCTGTATGTGTGTACACACACCTGGCCAATAAAGCTGATCCTGATTCAAATTGTTGCAACCCTAATTAATAAACTAATTGTTTTAGTTCTAATAATGTTGTTTAAACCCTAAATCTAAGAGGAAAATGGATGTTAAGCTGTGAATACTTAAGGTTTATCCTGCAAACTTGTTGATAGTTTGCATTAATTCAGTGCAGATTACTAATAATAGGTCAACTTGACTTATTATTAGTTACTCTAATTAATAAACTAATTGTTTTAGCTCTAATTATGTTGTTTTTTTTAACCCTAAAACTAAGAGAAAACTGGATGTTAAGCTGTGAATACTTTGGGTTTATTCTGCAAACTTTAGACTCTGGTAACTTGTTGATAGTTGTTTGCATTCCTATTTTAGTGCAGATTACTGAACTAATAATAAGTCAAGTCAACGTGACCTATTATTAGTTACTCTAATTAATAAACTAATTGTTTTAGCTCTAAAATCTAAACTAATGAGAGAAAACTGGATGTTAAGCTGTGAATACTTAAGGTTTATCCTGCAAACCTGAATAGTTTGCATTAATTCAGTGCAGATTACTAATAATAGGCCAATTTGACTTATTATTAGTTACTCTAATTAATAAACTAATTGATTTAGCTCTAATATTGTTGTTTTTAACCCTAAAACTAAGAGAAAACTGGATGTTAAGCTGTGAATACTTTATCCTGCAAACTTTCCACTCTGGTAACTTGTTGATAGTTTGCATTTCAGTGTAGATTACTGAACTAATGATGAGTTAAGCCAACTTGACTTATTATTAGTTACTCTAATTAATAAACTAATTGTTTTAGCTCTAAACTCTAAACTATTGAGGGGAAAACTAGATGTTAAGCTGTGAATACTTTGGGTTTATCTTGCAAACGTGTTGACAGTTTGCATTATTTCAGTGCAGATTACTGAACTAATGATGAGCCAAGCCAACTTGACTCATTACTAGTTACTCTAATTAATAAACTAATTGTGTTAGCTCTAAACTAATGAGGGGAAACTCGTTAAGCTGTGAATACTTTTGGTTTATCCTGCAAACTTTGGACTCTGGTAACTTGTTGATAGTCGTTGTTTGCATTCCTACTTTTAGTGCAGATTACTTAACTAATAATTAAAGTCAAGTCAACTTGACTTTAATTATTAGTTACTCTAATAAATAAACTAATTGTCCTAGCTCTGAACTCTAAACTAATGAGAGGAAAACACAGAGAAAACTGGATGTTAAGCTGTGAATACTTTGGGTTTATCCTGCAAACTATAGACTCTGGTAACTTGTTGATAGTTTGAAATATTTCAGTGCAGATTACTGAACTAATGATGAGCCAAGCCAACTTGACTTATTATTAGTTACTCTAATTAATAAACGAATTGATTTAGCTCTAATTGTGTTGTTTTAACCCTAAAACTAAGAGAAAACTAGGTGTTAAACTGGGTTTATCTTGCAAATATTGTTGATAGTTTGCATTATTTCAGTGCAGATGACTTATAATGAACTAATAATCAAAGTCAGACATGTGTGCATGTGTAGACGCACAGATTTCCACACATGCACACTGACAGTTGTCACCACTCACCATGTGCAGCTCTGCACTGTTTCAAAGAGCTAACTTGTTAGCCCAACGTCCGTGTCTGTTAAGACTTATAATTAATAATTAAAACAAAGCTAATGAGCTGAGCTTGATGTTTGGTTTAGTGTGTGTAGTGTTAGGTAAACGCAGGCACGTCAGCGTGGCTGAAAAACAATCTGAGTGACGTTAAATGAATAAAGCAGCTGTTAATTAATGACGTGTTTTATTTTAATTAGCTCGACATTAGCATGAGCACTCACCTCGCGTTGGGAGGACGGACTCGGATGGCAACTTTGACGTTTGCCATGTTTACTCAGACTCGGAGATGTTGTTGTTGTTGTTGTTGTTGTTGTCCCTGTGTGAGCATGTCCAGTCTTCTTGTGGCATTTTTATTTTTAATTCCGATAAAACTCGTTAAATAAATAAAATAAAGCGGGAGGGAAACGGTCCTGCCACCCTGGCGGGTTCAGGTCATCTCTAACCCGGCCCGGGCTCGTCGATGGATCAACCGCCGCCCGCCGCGTCTCTCCCGAAAACTCTGAGCCCGAAGAGTGAAACTTCCTGCTGGGCAGAGAGAGAAGGGAGGGGCGGGGAGGAGATGCTGCTGGAGGATCCTCCTCCTCCTCCTCCACCTCCTACTATTACTACTACAATTTTGGATATCTGTTATTATTTGAATCCCTCCACTATTTAAAAGCACCACTGTGTAACATTTATCAATAGGAACTGAATATAATATTCAAAAACATGTTTTAATTAGTGTATACTCACCTGTTACTCACCTGTTACCTTAAAATGAGACTTTTATAAATAAAAGTCTCATTTTAAGGTAACATAAACACTTACAGGTAAGTATACACTAATTAAAACATGATTTTGAATATTAAAATGAGACTTTTATATATAAAAGTCTCATTTTAAGGTAACATAAACACTTACAGGTACATATATCCTAATTAAAAACATGATTTTGAATATTAAAATGAGACTTTTATGTATAAAAGTCTCATTTTAAGGTAACATAAACACTTACGGAACATATATCCTAATTAAAACATGATTTTGAATATTAAAATGAGACTTTTATGTATAAAAGTCTCATTTTAAGGTAACATAAACACTTACAGGTACATATATCCTAATTAAAACATGATTTTGAATATTAAAATGAGACTTTTATGTATAAAAGTCATTTTTAGGTAACATAAACACTTACAGGTACATATATCCTAATTAAAACATGATTTTGAATATTAAAATGAGACTTTTATGTATAAAAGTCTAAATTTAATATTCATAATCATGTTTTAATTAGTGTATACTCACCTGTAAGCAAGAGTTAAGTGTTTATGTTGCCTTAAAATAAGACTTTTATATATAAAAGTCTCATTTTAAGGTAACATAAACACTTACAGGTATGTATAGACTATTTAAAACATGATTATGAATATTAAAATTAGACTTTTATATTCAAAAGGTAACAAATACTTAACTCTTACTTATATAGACTAATTAAAACATAGTACAGTATGAGTATAGACTAATTAAAACATAATTATGAATAACATATTCAGTTTCTATTAATAAATGTTACACAATGGTCCTTTTAAATAGTGGAGGGATTAAATGTGTGACGTACGTCAAATGTTTGTGTGGAAACTGTGACTTACTGATTCATTTAGTGTTGAAGTGTCAGTTTGCAACTAGTTACCAGAAACTGAATATATTTTAATATTCATAATCATGTTTTAATTACTGTATACATACCTATAAGTAAGAGTTAAGTGTTTATGTTACCTTAAAATTAGACTTTTGTATATACAAGTCTCATTTTAATATTCATAATCATGTTTTAATTACTGTATACTCACCTGTAAGCAGGAGTTAAGTGTTTATGTTACCTTAAACTGAGACTTTTTATATAAAAGTCTCATTTTAATATTCATAATCATGTTTTAATTACTGTATACATACCTATAAGTAAGAGTTAAGTGTTTATGTTACCTTAAAATGAGACTTTTGTATATACAAGTCTCATTTTAATATTCATAATCGTGTTTTAATTAGTGTACACTCATCTGTAAGTAAGAGTAAAGTGTTTATGTTACTTTAAAATGAGACTTGTATATATAAAAGTCTCATTTTGATTGTGCACTTTGACGTCTAAGAAACTCTATTTAAGGTTTCCATACATTCTCAAACTCAAACTCAGTTTTTCCCTTGGTCATATAAATCAATTCTCCAATACAAGATGCCATCTCATTTATCTATACATGTATCGAGGGTATTTTCCTCCAAGATAGAGCAATTATCCTCCTTGCCTGCAGGAGTCCAAAGTCAATTAAAGCTGAGTCTCTAGGACTGAGAAGACAATAAAGTTTAACGATCTCAGATAAAGTCAGAACAACTTATTTCCAGTATTTTTATTTTATTTATTTTGGCCGATTTCATACACAGTGGCACCTTTTCCTTCCAAGTGTCGGGACATCAGGGGACCAACTATTTAGTTTAACCAGGGTAATATATGTTAAATAGTGGGCTATTCTTCATTTTGTTGACTTGTTTCAGTGATCATTTATACCAGATGAATGTGAAGCCATTGAAAAACAGACGAAACACGTAAACAGAATACATCTTTATTGTAATATTTTTAGACTTTTGTTGCAACATAAAAAATATTTCAAGTTTAAAAAGCAGCAGGAGGTTACAGCGTTTGTTCAACATGAACAAAAAACAAGCACAAATGCAATCTCGCATTCATGAAACAACACATGCAATCACTAGTAGTGGCGGTCAAAAAGGCAGTGTGTGAAAAGTGCTATACTAAAAAAGTTAAGACATTTATTTAAACCGGTGGGTCCAAAAAAAACAAAAATCACATTTTGAAGCTCATTTTTTATCTGAGCAAGTGTTTGGTGACAAACTATGGCTTGTTTGGAGGAATCGTACATGGAAAAAGTGGAATTATAACACCTAGGTCTGAAGTTACTGAAGTTGCAAAAACATTCAAATTCCCATTTTTCTCCGGTCATCTGCTCTGTTTGAAATGCTTGATCTACTCGCATCTCCCTTTGGACACATCGATCGATTTGCTTTGCAGGAAGGTTCAACAGATTTTTAAAAAAGGTGTGAGATGGTCCCCGGCTACTTCTGACTAACAGGGCTTTCTGGTTCTCGCTGGCGCTTTAGCAAAAGAGCAGAGGGACTCATGAAAGGCTGCTGTCACTTCACAGGTGGAGAATAAAAAAAAAGTCTGAAGCTTGCAAAGTTATGTGCTGAGGCCAAGTGTTGGAACAGCTCTGAGCTTTGTGCAGAGGCATCTCGGGGAAAAAAATGAAGTGTCTCTGACAGATGTGACACAAAACATTGTGGCGATCACGCCAAAAAGATGCTGTGGGTAGTATTATTGTTGTCATGTAGCACCCTCTACTGTCTGTTTAGAGACCTGCAGCATCTCCATGTGGCTTTGCAAGTCGGCCAGAGGCAAGGGCGGCTTAATGCTCTGTGACCGCAGCTGAAAATTTTCTATCAGCGTCTGAAATGAACACAGAAATGAGAGGACAAAGTGAGCGAGAGAGAGAGACGAAAGAGGTAAAGAAGCAATTCTCGGGCGAACATGTGATGGCAAGAGCCCAGTGAACCCTCACCGCCGGCAAGGCCAAGTTAGTTAGCTTCTTCCAATGAGATACGACCTCTTCCTCGCTCAGGACTCCTCTGTCAACCAGCTTCCTAACGAGGAGCAGGTAGTTGTTCCACTAAAACGACAAAGAAAATGCATTACAAAAGGTGAAATGCTCAAATAAATATATATTAAAAACATATAGAAACACTTAGATTTAACTAAAAATATCATCAAGCGTTCGTTTTGAATCATTCAAGCTAGACAGAAGTGAAAAACACCAACAAAGGATGTGAAATATTGTAACATGCTGGAAGATGAATGGTTCGGTTCAGATCTGCGACCTTTGTTTCGATTCATACCCTCTGTTTAACTTGCACAGCTGTTGCTTTAAGTCCTTCATCTACAAGGTCTATAGTCTTGCCATGCACATATAGTATATAGATGCTTCAATCAGTCATAGCAGCTGTCGTACCTCAGTGTCGCTGGCCTTCAGCACAGCCGTGACGGTGAGCGGGGTGAAGAGCAGGTGGAGGGGGGCGGAGGCGCAGCAGTCCTCCTCCCACATCTCGGCAAGCTGCTCCAGCAGCGCTCTGACAGGAGGCTCTGACCCTGAACCGGGACCCACAACAACCCCATCAGACGGCACCGGCAGCTCTGCAGACACTGAGCGGATACACACAACAACAGGCACTTAGGTCTGCTACATTGACGTGACTTCACACTGTTTCCGTTTCAGCAGCACGGGGACATTTAAATGAAGCAATGGCACTTATTGGAATTAGGTAGTTATTATGTAACACATTGCATGTCATAAAGACCTTGCATCATTCACAGCATGGACTCTCTTACCTAGTTTGCAGGCCAGTAGGACGGTAGAGTTGAGTAGCATCTGCTCTGACATGACAGTTAAGAACTAAGTGAAGAGATAAGAAGAACAGAGTGTGATGACTCGAGGCAAAACTCGGTAAATCCATCACAAGGGTTGCTTTGTTGCACTTGTGTGTGTGTGTGTCGTGTACCTTTCTGCAGGCCAGTGTGTCTCCCACTCTCTGCAGCAGCGTTTTGATCTGAGAGCGAGTTGGCAGCTCATCGTGAGTCCTGGGGCCGACTGCAACGCTCAGCAACTCCTACATTAAAAGTTAAATTTAAGTAGAGGTCCCAGACAGACATCATTCATTTCTACTGCAGCGAGAAAGATACACGTTGTAATTCTTAAGCTCGTGTAGAAAACAACAAGTGGCTCCGTTTCCGTACCTTCATCTCAATGAGGATGTCAGAGGGCCGTGAAGCGCTGTGGCTGCAGTCCGGAGGGCAGGAGATCGCTCTCTCGCTTCCTTGTTTCCTCTTGGGAGTCGTCAACTGCTCCTGGGTGACCAGTTCAACCGTGGCGCCCTCCGCGTCCCCGGAGTCTGGAGCCGCTGGGCTCGCCACGGCCTTCATCACGCGATCGTACCTGCTCTTCCACTCTCGTCTAATCAGCGCTGACGCCGAGAGAACGGAAAGAGAATCTTAGTCGGACGCCCTCGTGGAACTTTAAATCAAAGCAGCGGTTTCTTTTTCATCTACAATGGTACAATGATATTCTGTAACAAGGTCCCAGCAGCACTCAGAGCTTTATGCTTCAGTCCTTTCAAGCTGGAGAAAAATAGCCCTTGCACAATTTTGGGTTTTACAGTAGCCAGAAACGAGTAGCTACTATTCAATTTGGCATGACTATTAGTCCCAGTACAGACCTAATTGAGATCAGATATGATGAATTACAGCGTTGATGGCGTCTTTAGTATCCCAGCACCCCCTGCCGTCATGTCGCCTTATATTAAACACTACTCACAAAAAGTTAGAGATATCCGGCTTTCGGATGAAATTTCAAAATGCACCGTAACCTTTACAGGTGAACTTAATTTGACCTTCTTTAAACTTTTGGATGCACGTGTCCAACTGTTCGATGTTTCTGTACTGATTGCATAACATGCTGTTCTTTAATAAGGTGATTAGCCGCAAAAATCTACAACATGAATCGACCGATAAAGGTTCAATTTGTATTTAAACAGTCCTCTTCATCACGCTGTTCACCTTCTGATCACAAGACCAAGAAGACGTCTAGTCGAGCTGTAATCAATCGTCAAGGATACATGATTTATTTGTTGTGGTATACTCTCCACTGTTACCATTTCATGCTTCACAATATAATATCACTAAAGGTTGACCTGAAAGTCAAGCACCCCTGACTTTTTGTGAGTAGTTTATATAAATGAGTTCAAAAAAAGTTTGTACAAACAGAGATCAGTACATCAGTTTTAACAGGATCCAGAGGAGAAATGAGATGGATCCGTTTCCTCCCCACATTTAAAAAAAGTTACTTGACATGAATAAATCGTCACAATGATCATTACAATGAGGCCAGTTTTTAAATTATAAGCCAATTTCTGCAGAAAAAAAAAAAAACAAGCAGGGAGGGAAAATAAAGTCTCATTGGACGCAAGTTTCATTTTTTAATATCACGCTGGAAGCGTGATGAGAACCGTAGATTGCGCTCTGCGTCGGAAAGTGGAACAAATCAATTTAAAGTCGACGTAATTTGCATTTAACGCATGCGGCGCTTAAATACGCTACCTGTGATGTTGGCGGAGAGCCAGCTGCAGGCTTTTTCTGTTGCGAGACGTTTGGTGATGTTTTCAGACGTGGTCAGGACCTGCGAGGACAAAACATGGAGGAAAAACAAAAAAATCTGTATTTCTAGAACTGGCTTGCTCTGCAGAGTAATCTGCATCATCTTATTTTCTCCCTGCATGCTGATTTGTTGCAGGACTTACAGCGGGGGAGGTCTCGTCGGGGAGCAGGATGCGTATGGCTTCGGGACTCTTCTCGCAGCAAAATCTGCAAAACCACATAAAACAGAGACCATAAGGAAGAGATTACACCGCAGAAGTGAAATACTAAAACCCAGGAAGGAAACTTTCCTTTACTCAAGAATAACAATCAAATGGGGATTCACCCATGCATGCATATAGGCTGTTAAAGAAGGAGCCTGGTACTAATATCCTATTCAATCTGAGGACTTGTACCTGGTGGCTTTTGCCAGGGCCTCCAATCCTGCGACACACAGCTGAGCACAGATGGAGTCGTTCAGTTTTGAAGGATTTGACTTTGGCGTCTCGAGTCCGTCTCTCAGCATCTTCTCACCTCGCTCCACCAGCTCGCTCACCAATGTGGCCCTGTTGAAGATCCCCGAATAGACGTGAAGACACAAACACAAGAAAAATCAGTTATTATAAATGTTAAACACAAAGTTTTGTATAAAATACATCCACGCTGGGTGGTGAAGTGCTTGTAAACATGGACTTATACTAACTTCATGTGCTTGACGGCGTTGGATCCGACTCTCTCTGCGACAAACTCCACAGTGCGACGCAGCGACGGAGGCTGGTTGTGAAAGAAGGCCTGCTCGAGGTCCACCTGTCACATTTAAGCAACTGGTTTAAATACTCGCGCACATCGGGTGACGTCATTCCACGTTTTCGCTTCATCGCTTGGCTCACCTGCAGTTTCTGCTGCGACCTGTTGGCAGCCGGCGTATCCCTGAGCTCGGCAGATGTGGGAGTGATCTTGCGGATAATGCCTCCACTCTTGGCCGTGCTTCCAGACACGAAGGCAGCCAGGAGCTTACGGAACTCACCTGGAACACGGCAGAACATTGGTACATGGCTTAATCATGTTGATAGAGAACCCTGTCACTTTACCACACCACGTTCTACTCACCAAGAAATGGACAACATGTATAGAGAAGCTGCTGATCCACCAGGGGAATGCAATCCTACGAAACAAGAAGAAAAATCTCATTATAATTTAAAAAGGCAGCAGTGGTAAATATATGAATATCTACTGGAATGAATATTTCACTTACAAGCCCTGCAGCGGTCGTGCTGCTGTCCTCCAGCTTTGCCACCTCGGTGAACTCGTTGGTGAAGAAAATGTCCTCTGGTATCGCTGGGATCTTGAAGTTAAACACACCGAGTTTATTACCGTATTTTCCGGAGTATAAGTCGCACCAGCCAAAAAATGCATAATAAAGAAGGAAAAAACATATATAAGTCGCACTGGAGTATAAGTCGTATTTTGGGGGAAATTTATTTGATAAAATCCAACACCAAGAACAGACATGTCATCTTGAAAGGCAATTTAAAATAAAAACAGAATAGAGAACAGGCTGAATAAGTGTACGGTATGCTAACGTAACATATTAAGAGTTATTCAGATAACTATAGCATAAAGAACATGCTAACAAGTTTACCAAACCATCAGTGTCACTCCAAATCACTAAATCCAATGAAATCTTCATCCTCGGTGTCACTTTTAAACAACTCCCCCAACTCCGGAGATAGACGATGCGTCGCTTCCTCTTCTAACTCCAAACTTTCTTTCTGCTGCTTGATTACCATTTTCGGCTGCATATTTCACTACTAGCAACTTATAATCTACAGAATATGATTTTCTTTTCGGTGCCATTTTTGTTCAGCCCTTCTCAGTTGTTTTTATAAGTTACCGGGAATGTTGAAATTAACACAGGCCTAGAGCGCCCTCTTGTGGTTTAGTGTGAAAATAACATGTGAAATGATATACAGTAATAATGTGTTAATAAGTCGCTCCAGAGTATAAGTCGCACCCTCGGCCAAACTATGAAAAAAAACTGCGACTTATAATCCGAACCACCGTGAGCTCCGGAGGTTGTAAACAAAAACAAAGACTCACCTGGAAAAGCCAACCCAACACAGACACCATCAGGAGCTTGTTCAGGTAACACATTTCTCCACATCTGCCCAGCAGCATTCTCCTGCAAAGCATGCCAACGTCAGAGAAGTGGAGCTCATAAGATCATGACAGAACACTTGTTTGTCCCATCTTTAAACACGTTTTAATCTGTTAAATGTGCAGACATGGACGCAGACCTGTACAGGAGAAGCAGCGTGCCCAACGCGGTTCTGTAGCAGAGCAGCAGAGGACCGATACAGTCCAGCATGGAGAGGAACTCCACCAGCCAGGGCACAGTCAGGATGGTGCGCCTCCTTTTTATACTGTTACTCAGCACAGCACACACATCCAGCACTGGAACACTCTGAGAGACCAAGAGGGGTTTTTATATGTAACTAAAAATCAGCAAATATTAATTTATTTTATGTACCACTGCTGATCTGGACTAAAAAGAGAAAGTGTTTCCCTCGTGAGATACATTTTAAACAGGCCATCACAAGTAAACATTATGTTGTTCTCCTCACCTTGCTGCGCAGAGCTATCGCAGCCTTCTGTATCTCCCTGGATGGTTTCTCAGATGTTTGGTAGGGCAGAAAGGAAATGAATCCCAGGAACTTAGCCAGGAGACGAGCGAGGAGCAGCACTGAGGTGAAGCGCTGCTTCTCATGCTGATGAGGTATGTGATGATAATCATTAGCAGTCAGTCAGATTAGTCATGTTTGGATTTTAGACTGAGAGCTTTCGGACTATAAAAAAAAGAGCTTGGTTCAAGCTGACATTTCAAAAAACATAACTTTGGCTGACTAGCATACCTGCTGCTCCATGTCCCCGTCTCCCTCCTCCTCCTCCTGCTCTCCCCTCTCGCCGATTGAAGCTGGAGGGCTCCGGATCGACACCTCATCCAGCTGGAGGAGCTGCTGACACAGGCTGTCCTGCAAGTGCTGGTTCAGCTGGCAGCTGGCGCACAAGATGTAAAGGCATGTTTAGATCACAGGAACGACAGCAGCGCCAGACAATAAGAGTCGCCATTGGTGACATTCTTGAGAAATTGGCAACCTGTTCCGCCAGACAACCCTGAACACAAGCATCTGCTTAAGAAACAAACGAAGCCGTCTGACTGCGGGCTGACAAGTTTAATAAATCTGGCGACAGCAGGTGTCAGTTTTCTGTCTTTGATACCGATATGCTAAGATCGGATGTGCGGTCTTACCAGCTCGCTGTCTGAAGAAAGTCCCTGAAGAACTCCTGGTGATCGGGGAAGGACGGAGGAGGGCAGGGACCGACGACTCCGTGAGGCTGAATGAGACGCTCCTCGAGTCGCTTCAGACGCCCCAGACTGTCAGCTCCCAGCATGCCTAGCAGGTCAGCGTCAGGAGTATCCCCGGGAGAGCTGTTCACACGGGGGCCTTTACACATCTAATAAAAGAATGGCGGATTTAATGTGCAGCTGTGTACAATATACACATACACACAATAATAAGATCGCAAGTTTAAGTGTGAATGAGGTACCTGAACAAGCTGCTTCAGGAACAGACGAGCAAAATGGGAATGGTTTCCTGCCGACGTCAGCTGACTCATCATTCCTCTAAAAATACGAGAAGCACAGAGTAAAATTAGATCAGATAGAAACATTTTCATTTGTAAATTACACCTGGTCCATAAATTAAATAGTTAACTGGACTTGCCTTATCCGACTCCCGAGAGCAGCGTCAAAGTTCCACCCTGGTTCCTTGTGAAAGTCCTCCCATTCTCGTAACACCTCGTAAAAAATATCCCTACAAAAAAGAATCAAAATGCAAAAGTGTAACTAATCACAAAGTCTATTTTCTGTGCTTGGCTTGTTTTGTGAACAGTGAACTCTCAAAGTCAAGAAGTTTAAGCCGATCTGTTACAAAAGTTCTCGTACAGATTTGTTTTATTGGACATGACGCGAGGAGGCAGCTTTGCAAAAAAGAGACTGTGATATACCTTTGTTTTTTAAAGGTGTGGAAGGCCTTGTCACTGCCGAAGTTGGACCGGTTGTCAGTAGCAGGCTGGAACGGGACTGAGTGGATGAAAGTGGAAACTGAAGGAGAGAGCTGGAAGAGACAGGACAGAGGGGAATAAGAAACAAAAGTCTAAACAGGTGGCGCAGAACTTTTTTTAAATCTCTCTGAAGATTGCGACATATCACACACAAAATTTTTAACAAAACAACTCAAGGTAGCATCATCAAATGTCTTGTTTTGTCCTAACAGCGGTATAAAACCCAACTTGAGTTACACAGTATGACGTAAGTGACAAGAAAAAAAACAATTTCAAGGGCTGGAACAGTCAAACATGCAATAAATCAGAGCGGATCAACTAAAAACTGCAGCTCTAAACATTAATAACACAATCATGGTGTATTGGGAACAATATTTAATTATATTCAATAGCAGGTGTAGCTTAGTGTTACCTTGGCTGTGCTTCTGTCCTGGGCCTGAGTCAGACGGTCCCTGAGATCCGGAGAGAAAAACGCCACCCTTTCGTTTTCTGCCAGCAGGCGCAAGGTACACTTGTCCAAATGAGCTACCAGCCTGCCAAAAACACATTATTAAGAATCCGCTCAGGGAGACTTGGAGGAGCAGTGTCACTTCATTAGCTGTGTACTCACTGAAACTGATTCTCCAGAACCTTCACGGCAAAATACACACAGTTGTGTACTTGTCTCAGGTAACATTTCTCCAGAACATCTAAAAAGAAAAAATGTCAGAAAGAAAAAAAAAAGGGGGGGTCTCGGTGTCAACTTCACTTCAAACAGACACTGCAGAAATATTTTGAAGCGAAACTTTAAAACCTGCACACCTGAACTCGCTGCACACAAACTTTCCTGCTCGTCGTCATCGTGAGTGTGAGGAGACTGAGACGTTAACAACTGCATCACGAAGAAAAGCTCCAGGAAAATGTTTGGCACTAGATTTTCTGTAAGACATGAAGATTGGAGATTGATTAAAATCACTTATTTAAATGATTTTAGTGCGTTTATTAAAAAGAATTTAAACTCCATGATCATTTATTTTCAGATTTTACATACGTATCTTAATGCACATTTTTCCTCTGCATAGTTTCCTCACTTAGCACTTTATTACCACCTGGTGGCCACTTACCAGAGATGCAGGTACAATACAGCTCTGCCAGGAGATCCAGTTCCAAAGAGAAGGTGACTTTGGACGGTTCAGGACAGGGTGTCTGCATATCCGGTGTAACTTTAGATCCTGTCCTAAGACCTGACTTTGTCGGGGTGCAGGGGTCCAGAGAGGACGGCAGAGGAGAGCCGACCTGCTGGGCACGCTTTGTCCTAAAAAAATAAATAATCAAAAAACCATTTCTGAATTATGAAACGGCTGAGATGAGCTGAGGTGAAGAGGAAATTATGCTGCGGTGGAGCCAAAAACAGAAGAAAAGTCAAGAAATCAAATAGTGATGTGTTTGTAGAAACCTGTAAGAGGACACCAGTTTCATAAGGAGTGCATAAAATATTAATTACAAATTTGCTGTGGAATATAGCAAGGCACTATTACCAGTACAAGTATGTAAACACCTTTACCTCCACTCCTCAAACTACTACAGTAAAACGTCACTTAGCATGTGCACTTACTTCTCCCTCTTTAGTAGCTCCCTCTCTTCCTGCAGGCTCAGAGGACTGCCCACCGTCACGGACCCTTCAAGCGACTCTGCAACCACCGGAGGAGTGGACGCTTTGGTGAACGGCGTGGACGTGAAGCAGATCTTTGGTTTAGAGTGTGGCCGCTCTGCTCCGACTGGTGTTGGGTTTATTCTTCTAGATGGTTTGGATGACCTGCAGGGATGATGGAAAGCATTAGACAGATCTGAAAATCAGTGATGGAGTCAAGTGTTTTGTTTGACTTAAAGAGTTGTGTGGACTCACGCGGGTGAAATAGGTGAAGACCCAACAGGAGGGAAGTCCTCCAGGTTGTTGAAGTTGAGCTTTCCCGCAGACGGAGGTGAAACCTGCTCGCTTATCCTACCATATCCTCCTCCTCTACCTGATCTCCTCCCGCCACTCTCCCACCGTCCGCTCTCGTCACTGTGATGTCCTCCACGCCCCCCTGCATGTCTTCCTTGCCCTCCCATCGGCATGCTGCCGCCGCTTCTCCTGCGGCTCTTCTGTGACTGGAAGTTGGGGCTGGGCTGGAGGTCAGGTGGAGAAACCATGTAGTCCCCGAGACTGATCCTCTGACCGGAGCGGCGCTCTGAGCCCGAAGGCCTGGACGCGGGGCTCCATGCTGTGTTAAAGGAAGGACTGCTGAAGGCGTTGACCCCGCTCAGAGAGTGGCATCCCGATTGACTGGAAGCTTCCCACTCGCTTCCAGGTGACACAGAGGAGGAGGCAGGAGAAAACAGCTGGACCCGGCTGGCGGTCCGAGAACCAGCTCCACCACCACCACCGCCGCCGGCAGACCTGCAGCCCCTTCTGTCGGAGGAGCCCTGCGTCTGTGCAGCAGCTCTGGGGCGGCTGGGGGTCTTGGCGGGCGTGGCGGGGCCATGAGTTAGTGCTTGACTGCTCTGCTCTCTCAGGAAGTTTAAAAGAAACGGGACAAATTCCTGTTTGTGAACTGTCACCCCAGATTCACTGAAGGCCAGAGTGTCACCCTCCTGTTGAAAAGACATAAATACATTAATCTGTGAAAACTCTCTCTCTCTCTGTGTCTGTCTCTTTCAGGGTTATGTCTAGTCAGGGACGGTATTGGTTGAAGATGCAGTCACATCTCTCTTTACTGAAAACTCTCTCTCTCTTTCTCTCTCCATCTGTAAACATACATGTCTCATTAATGTTACTAAACTAAACTTCTTCCCTGGAGTTCCTGTGCATGTGCATGTGCAGGACGTCCACTACACATATTACTACTGTCATTATTGCTGCCATATCTCCATTACAGTTTATAGTTAGTTTATGATTTGCTGCTGCTGTGCATCTGTGTGTCTCTCTCTCTATCTACTGTAATCATTTTATCATTCATTGTAATTGTACAATATGTTTGTGTTGATTTCGTCTGTCCGTCCTGGGAGAGGGATCCCTCCTCTGTGGATCTTCCTGAGGTTTCTTCCCTGTTAAAGGATTATTTTGTGGGCAAGTAAATCCTCACTCGAACCGAGGGTCTAAGGACAGAGGGTGTCACTCCCTGTACAGATTGTAAAGCACTCCGAGGCAAATGTACTTTATAAAATCTGATTTGATTTTAAGAGAGAGATACTTTATTATTTTACCAGAACACACACACACACACATGCAGTACACGGGCTCATAGACATGCAGTTTTGGAGAGAGATGGTGGAGTGAAGGGCAGCCTCCCTGAGGAGCAGGGTCCAGTGCCTTGCTCAAGGGCAGTGCCCACCTTCCATATTTCTGGACTTGAACCAGTCACCCTCCGGTTCCCAAACCAAGTCCCTATGGACTGAGCTACTGCCGCCCCTTTGCTTGGACAAACACAGCATTAATGGAGCAGAGATAAAGAGTAAGTGGGTCAGTAGATGTTTTCCTGGACATCCTGTTGAGCTGGCTAACAAGGCGCTGAGCAACATAAACCCTGTTGAGATAGCACGGATAACAGCAGCAGCCGTGCTAACATATGGCCCGCTTTAACCCGAGTTTTACTTGGAGCTGACAGAGCAGCGTCCACCTCATCCAGGCTAACTGCCCTTAGCTCGCGTTAGCTCCGCACTAGCTCAAAGTTTTGTTTACAATCTGTTCTCTGCTTTGTCAGCTCGTGAAAAAAACACGCCACGCAAAGAGCGAGCGTGTAGAAAGCCTGTCACACGGCGTGACTCATTTTGTTTATTTTTTTCGGACTCACCTGGACGTTTTTGAGCCAGTCCAGCACCGAGTTCGGGTCCGCTTTCTGCAGCAGAACCGATTCCAAAAGAGCCGCCATTTCTGAGCAGGAGCTGCGCGTGAAGCACTGACGGCGGGGAGGGGGGCGGGGCCAGCGCACGTACGGCACGCAGAGGTGGTGCACGTTGGTGTGCGTATGACGTAAGTACGCCGAAGAATACGTGTGTTTCAGCTGGCGGAAGTGGTCTCTATGTACAATATACACAGTAAATATATAATCTGTCATGTCTTTGTAGTTTTTTTATCTCTATTTGTAGTTTTATTTCTTATTTCTATTAAAAAATGTCTATTCTTTACTTTTTGTATTTAAAAAAATAATAATAATAATAAAAAGTTTAATTTCTGAACATTATCTATCTATCTATATATCTATATATCTATATCTATATATATATCTATATATATATATATATATATATATATAATTCTCTAATTCTCCTCTAGCATCAATAAAAATAATTTCCCTCGGGATTAATAAAAGTATCTCTTCTTCTTATCTATCATGTAGATGAGAGAGTAAGACTAAGCTTTGCAACCTTTGTTTTTAGTAATATTTAGGCGATATTAAGCCAGAGAACTCAGACAGACACAAGGAGAACATGTAAACTCTACATAGCCGAGGTTCAAACCAGTAACCTTCTTGCTGTGAGGCGACGTGGTAACCACAGGTAAAAGGTCAAGTGTCTAACAAAGATCACAAACATTTCTGTAGCATTTTATTTTATTGTATTAATTTATGCAGTCATCCTTTTTTTGTTCTGATTTATATTCTGATATTTAATTCCTCCTAATTTTTTGTTAAAACACCACAACCTGAGAGTCCAGTTAAACAATAAAAAAACAAACACAACTGCCTATTTAAAACCTTTGTATCCTCGCCCTGCAGGCCGACATCTCAGGATTGAAAACAGAAACCTTTGGCACGATTCTGTCTGCATGCGGAATGAGTATTTTATTTATAACCAGTTTATAAAAATAAAATACAAAATAATTTTAAAAGAAAAAAGAAAAAAAAAGAAACACTGTACAAGGCATTGATATGATACAAATGATAGAATAAACATAAATAATTACAGTTATATACAATGCAAAAACTCCCACTTGTTACATTCTTTCCTTGAGACTGTACAGTTACATTTCAAAACCATGATGTACGTTACAACACAAAAAATATCAACCATTAAAAAATCCCAACAAGTGAAGTCAAAAGGATAGATGGGCAAAATTAGCAAATGTCACAATAAATAATTTATGTCAAGTATTTATAAGTTATTGACAAGTAATCCGATGTTATGATATGAGAAGTGTACCAGTGCACACCGAAGCTTTCGTTAGTTTCCATCATCTCACCTTTCAAAATAAAATAAAAACAGCTGGATTTGTTCTGTTGGACTACGGGTATCTGCGTCCACAAATACCATCAAGCAACTATAAACATGACACCTTTCTACTTTAGAAAGTGACAAAGAAAATCTCTTCTGGAAGGTATCACTAGTACTACGACTACACACCACTTATGTGCAATAAGAAATCATAAAAAAAAAAAAACATGAGAAGAAATCTGATTATCTTTTTAAAACCAGCAGCACTGTTTAGTGTCTGTCCCTTCCTTTCACTGAAGCCTGTTAGCATATATGGTTTTTACAATAATTATTTCATTTAAATAATTACTTTTCGAGTATTTTACAGGTATATATTAAAAGTCTGCAACAACAGCGTTCTCAACTTTGAAAGCTTGAAATATCTTGAAATCTGTGGAGCCTGAAATAGATAGTGGAAAAGAGGGGAGGATTCAAAGATTCGATTGCTGGCAAACATGTAGAAATTGCACGCCCCAGACACACCTCGAATGCTGCGCCCCTTCCACCACCAGTCAATCAATAAACAGGCCCACGCATTCTCACAGAAAAACAGGGAGGGGAGATCTCCGAGAGAAGCACAGCTTTGTAAGCACAAGAGTCTGACAGCAGCCGATTCCAGTGGTGATATATGGGAGCACATGCCATTTTTACAGACGAGAGAGATAAGTGACAGGGGGAGGCTTGGCTCGGCTTGGCTTGGCTTGGCTTGGCATGGCTTGGGCCTAATAAGTGGAATGATCTCCAACACAGACAAGGCTCAGTCATCCCTCGCTACGCACAGAGGGGCAGAGAAGAAGACATTAAGGCGACTGACTGACTGAACGCTGTCTGCACGTCAGGATGAGTCATCGTAGCTGCTCTGTGAGGCTATAGCGTAGGAGTCGAAGCAACAGCATTATTATATCTACAAAGCAATGCGCCCATTCAGTCCACGTTTATCACATCTCAAGTCGAACCACATCTGCAGAATTTATCAAAATATTTGGCAATGTGATTTTTTCGTTGTCTACGACTGGCATGGATCCTTCAGCTCGTGTTGTTCCCTACGACACAAAGTTCTCAAAACGCAGCAACTTTTGATTTTAAGCTAAAAAAAACACAATCAATCCCGAGTCAGTGCGGAAAACGTGTCAACTTGCAGGTAACGAAGTCAACGCCTGGGTTGAAATCTTCACGATAGATGCTGTGTGTGTGTGTGAGTGGCATGAAGTGGTATGCAGCTTTTGTTGCATGCAAAGAGTAGCACTGGGTGGAAAAGCTGAATTATTTTACAGTATCTTACAAAGCAGAGGGAGGTCGTGGAGGAGAGGAAATCCTAACTAAATTAAACACGATCTCTTTTAGCCTTGTGCACAAACATACTGTGTGTCATTATATTTAAACATAATAAAAAAAAGAGACGTTCTCCAGGCGCGGGAGGAACAAACGTAACGAACAAAGAAAAAAAACTTGCACGTGGAAGCATGAAACATTTTGGTGTGAGAAATATATGTACATATGGCCTCCGTTGTTCAATAACATCTGACAAATGTTGTTTGAGGTCTGAAATTCACATTTTTTCAAAGTTTTATCTCCAACACTGACCTGGTGTGTGTATATATACAGTTTACATATATATACAGGACAGTTTAGTCGGGTTTCATTTGAAATATTTCCTTGTTGTTGTTGTTGTTATAAATAATAGCTACTCTGTCCTCAAGTAAACCATTGCTCAAATTTGTGTTGCTACCTCTCTTCTACGTAAAAGAATACTGGTGAAAAGGGTCGTCTTATAACTGCTGGCACAAGTAGTAGTCTGTTTTTGGCTCTTTTTTTTTTCTTTTTCAAGTTTTTCTAATTACAAACAAACCAAAGTGAATCCTCGAGCTGCCCAAAGTGCCAAGGCACACGCTGAGACAAACATCTGTGTCTGAACATTACTCATCAGTAATGTACCTTGTGTTGTTTTAAGCGTACTACTACTGCTACTACAGCTACTACACACGCACTACTGGAAACACATCTATTAATGCCTTCAGACCTTTTTTTTTAAACGATTTTTTGGATTTTGATCCCTCTCAGCAACACGGTAGGCACAAAAAGGTGTGTGTCCTCACGCACTTTACATGATTGATTGTATAAAAGGAGTGCGACCCCTCCTTAAATTTAAACATTTAAAACTAACGCGAGTGACACGAAAACCACACACATCCACTATCACGCGGAAGAAAAGTGGGTAAAAGAGTCGAAAAGCGTCGAAGCGAAGCATCAAAATAAATATCTCAATAAATACAACTGTACACACAAAACTCAGCACTTTATGCGTTCACATATAGCATAAAGTAAAATATTATACCCTGGCTGCGATCTCCAAATACAGAGGAGATAACTGAGTCACCCCCTCAAGGCCAATATTTAATTAAGCTGTGATCAGCTACACTGATGTTCCATCAGGATAATCCAAGTGCATTAATACTGGGGATAAATAAGTTACGTTATATTGTGGTGCAGCCTATATGGAGATGGATGAACAGGAAATTGATTTATCTATGTACCCACTTTATGCATTACGGTGCTGCCTGCATAAGGAAATCAGTTTAATCTTGCAGCTTTATTGTTTAGCTCTACGTCACGATGATATAAATAAAACGAGGACAATGACATGTCAATATCGCTTGTTGTCATAAAGGGGCACTCCACCGATTTTATACACCAAGAGAGCCTTTGTTAGGAGACTGAAAGTTGGGATATCTCAGCCTCTGCTGAACAGATTTCGACCCTTCTTTTTCCAAATATGTCTCTCACGAAGTCAAACGACGACTTCATATGAATGCAATAGTAAAATCGCTGGAGTGCCACTTTAAAGCCGGGCACATAAATGAATGAGGAAACCCTGCGTGCAAATATAAGGAGTGAAGAGAACAAGGTTCAGACTGACAGTGATAAAAGGGAAACTACATTATCTAATTATTCAGGAAGACTCTATCACAGCTGGAGTCTTCCCATCCAACCCGGTGGGCAACTATCTGCTCAGCTTGCTGGAGCACTTGCCCTCTCGGCTACAGACTTTTCCCCTGGACAGGTGGAGCGCGCCCCGCGGGCCTGGCGACTGCAGCATGTCTCCTGGTGGTGCGGGTAGAAGCGGCGCGGGGCGGCGAGCCAGAGAAGCTGGGAGGCGAGCGGCTGCGGCCCAGGCAACCTCCTCCCCCGCCGCCACGGTGCTCGTGGCGGGAGGGCGAGGAGCTGACGGAGCGCTGCAGAGAGGAGGAGCTGCGCGGGGATGCGCTAGAGCTGCGATGGTGGTGCGGAGAGCTCGTTAGGCTGCAGATGCCCATCCTGGAGCCCCCGTGCTGGGCTGAGGAGCGGTGGTGAAGGGGGGAGCCTCGGGAGCCATGCATCAGCTGAGCAAGGCATGTCAGGAGGTCTGAGTCACTGGTGCTGCCGGCTCGAATGCGGTAACGTCTAAGCCTAAGTGGGTACAAAAAGCAAGGCAGATTATGAGTAACAGTCATTTCAAAGCAAACCAGGAAAACAGGATGATGAACCAAATTTCTTGCCAAGAGTTCGACGAGAGGAATCACTCGCCAGCCAGCGTGTGATTAGCTTAGCTTAGCATAAAGACTGAAAGCGAAGGGAAACAGTTAGCCTGGCTGTGACAAATCTTGCAATGGCTCGAAACTTTACTAATTAAACATGGCGTGTAACAACAACAACAACAAAATGTGGTTTTACAGGAAGTGCTGAGAATATTTCTGGGCCAGAAGGAGTCCAGGAAGTCGCTGCCTCCCCGCCAGGAAATAGTTCCAGCAATGTACAAATCAAACAAACAAGATGAGTCAAGTTTAAACTTAGATGTGCCGATAACTCGACAACTTTGAGCTTTGCATGGTGCGCGGCTAGCTGTTTCCCCCTCGATGTTCAGAACGGCATACCTCGGGACCGAAACGCAGCAAATTAATAAGAATACCGTAATTTTCAGACTATAAGTCGCTACTTTTTTCACATGCTTTGAACCCTGCGGTCTGTACAACGGTGTGGCTAATTTATAGATTTTCACTATCGAGCCGTAAACGCAAAAGTGAGATAAACATGTGGGGGAAAGATTATGCACGGAAAAAGAGACTAGTTTTGATTTTTTGACCCTCATCATGGAAAACACACAAAGAAATGCGTATGATGCAGCTTTTAAGTTAAAGGCAATCGAAGAAGGAAACAGAGCTACTGCACGTGATCTTGGCATCACGTGTTGATGCCGCGCTGCCGATTTTCAGGCACAATTTGAAAAAAAGCATGTCTTAAATTAAAACAAAAAGAAAAAATATTCCGTGTACCGTCTTTCTGTGTAAATATCTCATGTTACAACATGCGGCTTATATTCAAGTGCGGCCTATATATGTACAAAATGTATTTTCTTTTAACATTTAGCTGGTGCGCTCAATAGTCCATAAATTACGGTAATAATTTTGATAAATCGATGAAATATTCAATAGAATACTCGATTACCAAAATATGCTATGCTAAGTTAATCACCTGCTGGCTCTTGCTTCGTATTTAGCATGTAGACATGAGAGTGGTATCGATCGTCTCTTCTCACTATTGGCAAGAAAGTGAATAAGCAAAAACTGTCTTTAATCACAAGAATCCATTCAAATGTCATCATGCTCTTTATTTCATGCTGTTTGTCATAAATACTTTGAGGATAGTGGCTAGTTATTTGATTTCTGTTCCATGAAAACAGAGGATGCACAGCGACAAATTACCTGCCCTCCACTGTGGGGCGGCAAGGCGGCTTTCCAGGCGGCGGGCGTGGCAGGAATTGTGCAGCCAGCTGCTCAGCAGAAGAGGCTGAATGAACGGGGCGAGGGATTCTGCTCTTGCGGGACAGAGGGCTGGAGGAGGAGGAGGAGAAGGAGCGTCATCTCCCTGACGATCAGAACGGGAGCCCATGAGGGAGTCCTCGTCCTGGGAGCGGTCCGAGGCGGAGGACAGCGGGTCCTTGGCGAGGGAGGCCAACATGGGGCCGCGCCTATCGGAGAGGGATGGTGAGGCAGTGGGAGAGGGGACTGGGCCATGGTGGTTAGCTTTCTTCTGCAGGAGTTTCTCCTTAGCGGACCCCGGAGGAGGGAGCTCCAACAGGATGGAGGGCTCCAGGATTGGGATGCGACTTTGCCTCCGGCTGGGGTCCTTACGGGGGACAGCCGGGGAGGAGGTGACTTGGGTCTGATCTGGAGCCTGGTTCACTTCTCTGATCGCGTCCCCCCTCAGCTGAGGCTCTGTGGCACAACTGTTACCATTCTCAGGGTCTTTCAGCTTGGGGAACGCTCCGTTACTTTGGCCGTTAGCAAGAGGGGAGAGGTGGCCATTTGTGAACATGGGGCTGCGTGGCGAGCGAGGAGGAAGGCGAGCGCGGAGGAGGCGAGCGTGGAGAACGCGGGGAAGACACGCGGCTTGGCACGGGGCTTTGAGCTTTGGTGTGGCTGTTTCCATTGACCAGCGTCTCAGCCAGGGGGTCTGTGGGTGTCCCTGGATGGGTGGGCACGTGGTCCTGGGGGGAGCTGATGTCCACTGTGTGCTCCTGGACCTGCTGAGCCTCAGCTTCAGCTTCACCACGCCTCTCCAACAGGAGGCACTGTGGGGCACTGTCTGAGCCTGACGGGAGGACAGCCCAGAGGGACGCTGAGCTGTCAACTGGAGGGGAAGGGGGAGGTGGAGAGACGGGAGAGAGAAAAGACACACGGGTGTTATTTATAATGCAAACCACACTAAAAATGGGAATAATATTGTCAAAGGCCTGTTGCTGATAGACTACAACATGTCGAGTTGTGCTGTAGTTCTGTAGCAAGAGCCTGATGCAGAGAAGAATTGTATAATATGGGGTAATAAATGGTGATTAGTTTGGCAACAGCATGCAATACCATAGCTACCATTATCAGACCGAAACACACAAGTGCTATGGCAGTGTCAGTCAAGCTGTGAGTACTAAACCAGCAAGTAGGACAGGAAACGTTCACGCAACTTCGCAGGGGGCTTCAGCGAAGAGAGGGTGAGGAACAAATACAGGGAGAGAGAGAGAAAGAGAAAGATAGAGAGGACAAAGACGATCTGAAACAAAAGAGACCATGCAACCTGTAGTCATGACTCGACATTCCAAACACACATGCCACAATCAGACAAACACACACCCCCTTCTATTCAGATCACAAGAACACATGTCCAGACACAAGGACACAATCTGACCCATGCTCTGTCTGGCCTGCACAATGCCCTGCACATGGTTTTCTGGAGAGAGCTGCCTGACAACAACACAAAGAAAGAAAAAAACAAACAAGCCAACTAAACAAAGAAGCCAAAATAAGCAACTTAAACAAAAAAAAAACAGAAAGAGGAAGCTGAGCGGAGTCTGTTTTTTGTCACAGCATCGCGATGGGCTCATCACCTGCTGAAGCTGTGCACGGGTGATGCGTATGACAGAGGGAAACTTGGCGTTGGCGGCGCCCGCCGGGATGGCCGGGAGTTTCCTACGACTGGGCGAGTGCGTGCCGGGGGCGGGTTTTGGTGGTAGCGGTAGGGAGGCGTGGCG